>CAODLS012123880.1:0-22864 GCA_948243855.1 Flueggea neowawraea
ATATATATATATATATATATATATTCCAAAATGCAAGCTTATCAAGGTAGTTTTTCAAAACAAACGAATATTCTTAAAAAAACAGATAAAAACATTTTGCAAGTAAGCAATATGTAAAGTAGACAAACATTTACCAAAAACAAATTTTTGAATTTACTTCAAAAATGTACCAAAGAAATATAATATAATGAATTTATTTTATTTTTCAGAAACCGATCACCTTCTTACAGAAACATCAAATCTTCTAAAAACATATTATTATTAATATTCCAAAATACTAATGACTTTCCAAAAATATATTTCGTCATTCATCAAAATTCTCAAAATCTTAGAAATAAACTTATATCAACAAGTCCTCACATAGCCAAATTTTTAGGATTTGCAATCCATTAATTGGTCCAGATTACATGCAAAAGCCGAAGCACAACAAAAATGAATAAGTTCAGAAAGACACAACCTATGTGTCTGAAGTTGACATCGTACTCACCTGGACACTGAGCGAATAATCCAATTCACGGTCTACGGGCGAATAGCTGCTCCCCTTGGAAACCAGACTAATCTGAAACAAAATATATTCACAAAGAATTAACACGGTGACTATGACAATATAGACTATGCATGAAATGCAAATGCAGACTCAAACCTCATCGGCATCAGAAATCCTATCCTAATCGAAAGTCTAACACTCATCAAAATTCGGACCTCAATGTAAAATTACAATTCAATCTCCATACTTTTCAAAATTTACCAATCAGTTCCCAAAATATTTATATTATCAAATCAAATCTCAAAATATTCAAAAATCGTATTTAGGCCCCAAATTTGTAAAATATCAAATTTAGTCCTTGTGAAAAATTAATCAAAAAGGCATTCTCTCAATTCAACCGATGGAAATGAATCCAAACACCCACATTGATTATAATCAATCTCAGAAACTCAAATCTATAATTGGTTTCTCAAAAATAATTCAAAATCATTATAAATTGGCTCAAACCAGAACCAAACTCTAACCCATTCAAAACAACCTCAAATCTTTCAATTCAGGGCTTAATGTAGGTTCTTATAACCCCAAGCAATCATAATATAATAATCTTTAGCAACCATTCTAACAGAAATCAGCAAATCCTTTCCAAATTTGCAAAACCGTCACCAACTGGACCCACTTATGGACAACTTCAAATCTCACTAATCAAGCTAAATCTAGGTGTTTCTAACTTCAATGTATCATGATCTAACATCCTTTAACTCCCTTTTTGACATAATCACTCAAATTCAAAGCCCTAGGTTAAATCGGGTGCAAACAAGATTCTGAAATTAAATGCATGAAATGAGTGAAAAGAAAAGATTGGAACATGAATTTTACCTCTAGAGATGATCAAAAAAGTTGAGGAAGCAAGGATGAAGTGAAAGAATTGATCTGAGAGTGAGAAAGAGTGAAAATGATGAGTGACGGACGAAGGTCGGATGAGGGGCTATTTATAAATCCATCTTACCAAAACGCAGTGTGTCACTCATTTTCAGCATTTCTGGGCACATTAACGTGCATTGTACAACATCTATGCTTGTAAAAGAAGTCCAACGTGCGTAGATCTCTCCACAGCATACGCAGACGACGTTCAACAAATCTCGGTTCTGCCCAAATCATGATCTACGTGCATAGAACTCCCAACGGAAGTAGACGGCCTACATAGCTTGCAAACCAACCCGAATCATGCTCTTCATGCGTAGGTCCCCATTCAACGTATGTACACGGCCTCCAATAAGCCCTAAGAGCATAAATTCACACCTCAAACATGTTTTTAACTTAAAATTATAAATCCATCACTCCTGGGACCTAACAACACCCAAAATTGCACATTAAACAACTTCAAACACTCCAAACACCATCTCACACATTCAAGAATCAAATTGGAAATGAGCTAAGATCATTCAAAATTGAATGACGTTCCACCAGATACCTTTTCAGAATTGGTCAGAACCCTACAGAGAATCGATCGAAACGGGTGGGATATTACATTCTTCACCCCTCAAAAGAAATTCGCCATTCAATTTGTAGAAGATTCAGATCAGAGAATGATTACAGAGATATATCAAAGTTACTAACACAACTTGAATATTCAAGCTAACCAAATTCTAAAATCCCTAATTTGAAAATTGAATCTAAGTCGCCAAATTAGAATATGATCCAAAATTTTCAATATATCAAACCATGTAGAGTGCAACTATCGGCCTACTTACATATTAGTTCTCTCATATCGAGACATGAAAACATACATGGAAGGGATACAGATTATGCAAGAACCGAAACATAAGATACCAAATGAGCACATGTAGAAACAAAGAATACTGATTTACAAATCGAAAAAATCAGACAAGTGCGGACATCCACGTCGCAACCAGTAAAACAACACCCTAAGGTGCTCAATCACAAATATGTAGACAAACATCAACGTTTTAGAATATGTAGGAACAAAGGCAGAAGGTACAGAGAATGCAGATCCATATAATGTTGATTCAAACTTACACATTATGGAAATCAACAGTTTCCATATCCACTAATGGCTCATCAGAGAACAAATCAAGTCTTATATCCACCAATAGAAGTGTCAGATCATGCAATAGATATGGGATATACTTCTTACGGAACACATTGCAAAATTGCAGAATACTCAAGGGTGCAAAAGAACAAAGAACATATTCTCAGAAATTAGAGAATCTTATGTCAAAAAAACAAACATTGAACTCTGATCAAAGATCAAGCTTCAAAAACTTTAACAACTGACAAACATACAGAGCCAAAGAGAACAACCAAATAATGTTTAGGAAAGTCATAAAATTTTAAACTGTAATTGCAATCGAGGCCAAGTGCAGTGACAGAGCATGACATAATGTAACAAGTCAAATGTTCTGACAGAGATGGCTCAAAGAACCTAAAAGAACAACTCTTTTGTTGCCCAAATTCCTTAGTCCAATCAGATTAGACCCATAGATTAAATGATACACTTATGCCCAAATCTAACTCAGCTCATCCCATCAAATAATGTTATTAAGCAGAGGTAACAACATAATTTGTTGTCTACTAAACAAACTTTTTGCCTAAATCAAACACCTTTACGCTTGGCTACGGATCACCATCCACCATTTTTTCGAGTCATTCACTAATTCCTTCAAACATGTTATTCTTTGACATGTATCAAGCCTTGTTCAAAACACCAAATTCACAAATTTCTCAACTTCACTCCAAGCAACATTGAACCACATTTTTCATCCTTTATCGATTCTCGATGTATCAAAATACACCGTAATATCTCTGGAGCCCAATGTAAATCCAACACTGATCCACTTGCCAAACACCTTCCAACGTTTGAAAACTCTACTTACCCAAATCAATTCATACAACCCGAACTTTCTTTTTGATCCATCAAGAAATAGAAGCATGGTCCTAGGAAAAATCCTAGGACAACTCTCTTACAATACTTGGTCATTCAGAAGAAACTTCTAGCCTTATTAGTAAACAACTTCGAAATACCTTATAGTAATTTTGATTAGTCAATACCCTTATCATACAATTCTCCCTACGGAGCCTTTAACTTCAGATTTACACAAAGCCCCACTTCAATCATAAACTCAATCCTTCATACAAATAGAGTCATAGAAATTTCCTCGGAAGGTACTGTAGAAAGGTCTCGCACCACTGGTAAGTCTTTCAAGTTCACTTTCGAGCCTTGAGACTCGATCAAACACCAAGGTCAAATATGTTTCACAATCATAATAGATCATTCCCTTATTATCCGAATCACTATCATATATTTCTACTTTTCAAAGTAAACAAAAACCTATCCTCGGATAGCAAATTTGACAAATTCTCATGTCACTGAATCAACTACGTCTGATGCTTAGAAATAGAGAACCCTTATCAAACTTTTCCAAAGGAATATTCTATTAACCTGACATGACTGAATAGGATATTGCTCAACCAAAAATATTATACCAAAATCAAAAGAAAATGTATACAAACTTATGCAAAGTCCAAAAGATCCAAAAACAGAAGTATGCAAAGATGCACATAACTTCAAAAGGACATATGATAACATGCGCAAAAGTTCATATAATTTCAAAGGAATACATATATAAAAGTGTAGAGTTAGAAGGAATACCAGAGTTAGGACACTCGGCTATCATGTGTTATGGTTGCTTACAAAGATAGTAATGACGCTTTGCTTTACGCACTGCCCGAGATGTTTTCTCTCAGAAACATTGTACTAAGGGATTGGGCCCTTGGATGCACCTCCAGAGTTTGAAGCCCTACCTAAAATTCTAGGTAACCACTCGATTGCCTCAGACTGACATTCTGAATTCTTTCATACTAATTCAGTACTCCTAAGCAGAACCTACAACTCTGCCCAGACCGGCTACTCTGACCTCGGCCCTAGCAATTTCTCGTTGATCCTCCAGGCCTACTCCTTTTGGGAGCATCCACTAAATGTCTCTTGTTCATATATTCCATAGCCCTGGTGACCTCAGTAATCTGCCTCACTATCCCCAATTCTCGAGTCGCTACCACTCTGGGATACTAATGTAACAGACCCTTTTGAAACTTGCTTGCCAACGTCGCCTTAGTACGACACCCTTCTGGTGCATACTAGACAAGTTCCCTGAACCTCTCTTCATATTCGGTTACAAACATCTCCTTCCTGACAAAAATTGTTGAACTTATTGAGCTTCTTATCTTTAATGATCAGGGGAAGGACGGACACTATAAGTTTATTCTTGAACTCTGCCTAGGAGATACTTTCCTTTCCCTCAAAACCTTGCCACCACAAGGCTGCACGATCATCCAGAAGGAATGCTACATATCTAACCCTTTTGGAGTCATAGGAGTAATTTAGAGTATTGAAATAACGTTCTAACGCCATGATAAAATTCTGTGGGTCCTCTCTCATCTTGCTTTTAAACCTCGGTGACTCGAGTTTTAGAAAACTTATAAGACAGGTACCAGTATCAATCTCTAGTACAACCGATACAACTATTAGAGCAACAGCTACTGGTTGATTTCCTGTTGCCTAACTAGGAAGGAATTGCTCAAACTGTTTAAGGATGTGAGAAAGACACACATACATATCTTGTTGGGCCACAGGTGGTGGCTGAGGCTAAGGTGTTGAAGCTGCAACCTTTGGCATACCACAAACCACGCTGATCCACATCGGAGTGACTGGCGGCTTCGACGAATCGTCGCCTAGCAGCGTTCTTAACTCTTTTGTGCCTTAGACACATTTTTAACAAAACAAGAAAATGAAGCGTATATGTAGATGTCAGATTACAACTATTACCACAACACCGAAACAAACTCAGAATACCAAAACAAAGTCAAAAGGGCATACAGAGTCAAATCAAATTGACTCGATTCAAAAATACTTAAGCTCTATAACCGACCCAGATAATACGAAACCTAATGCTCTACTGCCACCTTTTTCACAACTCGTTTTCAAACCATGACTGATGTACGAGGCGAACCGTCTATGGGAGCAAAACCCATTTCGCATAAGCCTCAGGGTACAAAATTTCTATCCAAATTCATATTCAAATTATAAATAAACAATATCAAATAAAAGCTCAAACCTCAATTAATAAAGTCAAACATTTATAATATCAATTACAGAAAATATTTCAAATTAAAAATATTTATAAAATCAGAAATAAGAACATAACCCATAGAAACCTAGTGTGGAGCATCTAACAAATAAACCAATAGTGCCTGATCAAAATGGCACTCACTATCAAACATGACTCCTTATTGAGCGTAGACAATCTAAGAAACCAACTCTGAATAACCTAAAAAATGTTAAGGGAGGGCGGGTGAGAAAACTTAGTGATGGATGGGTCTTTAGAATGCACGCATACATAACTGCAAAGTAAAACCTCAATTAATAAAGTAAAACATTTATAATTTAAATCACATAAATTGTTTTGAAAACAGTTCGAAAATACCACATGTAGGTATAGTCAAATACACACACACACATGTTATATAAGTAGTAGCGTTTCAAAAACCATTTTTGCAACCGTTCGCAGGCTAAGCCTATAGCATGCACGCATACATACGGAAATTGAGTAAAATCGTTCAAAGCATTTTCCAATCTTTATCGAAGCTAGCAAACTTCAGAAAAAAAATGAGATTCTACAGAAACCTTTTAGTTATTTCGAAGTTCTAAAAAACAAAGTCTAAAGCCTTTTTAAGCTTAGTCAAAAATTTCCAAAACAGAGGTCAAAACCTTTATGGCTTTTTAGAAATTCCAATACATAAGTCAAAGAAAAATTTTCCTCTTATTAAAGATTTCAAAAACAAAGAGTTTCTATATAGGCACAACGTATAACCATCAAGGCAGGTAATGCTGCATAGGCGAGTATAACTAGTTAGGCGAACATAGCCACTAAGGCTAGTATAGCCACTAAGTAGCCACTAAGGCACAAAGATAGATATGTGTATTCATGACCACTAAGGCTCAAAGGTAGCCCTCTAGGCTCTATTCCATGATGGATCCAAAAACAAAGTCGAAATAGTATTGCCCTTAAAGCTTTATGAAGGTAGTATTTCAAAACAAACTAATATTCCTCAAAAAAAAGAGAAAAACATTTTGCAAGTAAGCAATATGCAAAGCAGACAAACATTTACCAAAAACAAAGTTTCAAATTTACTTTAGAAATGTACCAAATAAATATAATATAATGAATTTATTTTATATTTCAGAAACAGATCACCTTCTTACATAAACATTAAATCTTCCAAAAATAGAGTATTATTAATATTCAAAAATACTACTGACTTTCCAAAAAAATATTTCGTCATTCATCAAAATTCTCAAAATCTCAAAAACAAACTTAAATCAAACAAGTCCTCACATAAGTCAATTTTTTACGATTTCCAATCCATTAATTAGTTCGGATTTCATGCAAAAGCTGGAGCATAACAAAAATGAATAAGTTCAAAAAGACACAACTTATGTATTTGAAGTCGACATCGCACTCATCTAGACGTCGAGCAAATAATCCAACTCACAGTCTATCGGTGAATGACTGGTCTCCTAAAAAACTGAACTGAGCTGAAGCAAAATATATTCATAAAGAATTATGTAATATCTTGTCCATACTAGTTAGGTTCTTTGTAGAATCCAATTTGATTTTGTGGTGATTGGTGGTGTTTAAGGAGCTTCGTGCGTCGTTCCTCTCAGTTTTTGTGTTTTGATTAATCCCGGTATCGATGGGAATTATAAGTTCAAGTGTGGAATGCAATTTCACTCGTGTGAGGTGTGTTGGAGTCCATCTACGCACATTGAAGGGTTTCTATGCACGTAGGTCACCTTTGGGGGTGGACAGTAAATGTGCTTAACGTCGGATGCATGTGTTGTAAGGTACTACATGCATTGCAGGAGTTTCTGCATGCGTTGATCATTTTCTAGATGTGAACTGTGAGCAAGTGGAGTTGTCTACGTGCATTGTGTATGTGGTGTGCACGTTGATCCTGGATTTGGGAGTAGGGGAGTAGGGGGCCATCATATCTACCATCTACGTACGTTGAAGCTGCGTCTACGCACATAAACCTTGCACGGCGTGCGTAGAAGCAGGCACATCGCACATAGGTTGGCTTGTCTAGGCCATTTTGCATGCAATGCAGCGTTTCAGAATTGGGGGCTTATAAATACCCTCAACCAATGCATTCTTGGCATTTAATCCTCTCAACCAACAAAATTACTCCAGATATCAGCTCTCTTCCTCTCTCATTGCTCTGCCATACATCCTTTTGCTTTCTTGAGATAAGAAACGTCTGATAATCCCTTCTCTTCATCATTTTCTACTTGCATTTACTCATTTAGGGTTTTACCAAAAAAGAGTGTTGGGTTAAGATTTGTTCTTTTTGTGTTTAGAGAAGCTAAACATTGTTAGATTAAGAATGTTTAAGGTTGAAATTACGGGGATTTTAACTTCAGCTCTAGGAGATTTCGTGTTTCAATGAAATGGGTTTATTCCGAGCTAGAGATTCAGATTTTGATGAATTTGTTATTGAATTTGAAGCTATTTCTATTGCATAAAGTCAGATCTGGGTTAAGAATGCTTTGATTTGAGTTGGGTTTAGTGATTGGACAAATCATTTATCACAGGTTTGAGAAATCCGAATTTGGGGGTGAAGAATCTTGATGATTCTGAGTTTCATTATCGATATAGATGTTAGATTCATGATCAGGAGGTCGATTACAGTCAATGTGGATGATCGGTCAGTCGGGTATTGATCGGACTAAGAGTTGGCATAGTTTTAGTTTTCGGTGTCATCGAGGTTTTGATGGCATTTACATTGCATGCATACATTCGGTACTACCACAGTACTAATACCCTACTCTGATCAGTTGGATGTGATTTATTTGTTTCAGCTTCTTGTGTCTGTCAGCACGATCAGCCAGGTACCAATTGTGCTTGATTGGAGTTCAGCTTGACTACCAGGTAAGTGTGGTAGCAGTTTCAGACACATAGGCTGTGTCTTTCATAACTTATATGTTTTGATGTATTCAGACCATATCTGTAAATCAGACTAATTAACAAATTATAAATTTTAAAAAAATCTGATTATGTGTAATAAGGAATTTAGTTATCAGTATGTGACATCAGTATTAGTCCTTTATTAGTATCTGTATTAGTTATCTGTATATATATATATATATATAAATATAATCTATTGATTTGGGACACTCTAGCTACGGGAGTTATGCGTAGCCTATGATATACCATTGGTCAGTTAAGGCCTAGTTACCAGAGCATGTAGTAACCCGTGTGACTAGCGCAAGCGTACGAGATCATCATCAGGTGGCATAGCCACATCAGTTTTATATCAGGTGGCATAACCACATCAGTTCTATATCAGGTAGCTTAACCCACATCTATTTAGTTCAGTTTTGTCCCTATTAGATATTCAATATATAGATATATGTATATATATAAGTTTGGATCTACTCTTGTTGTATGAAATTTGTTGAGGGTGCAAACATTTTTAGAAATGAGTTTTCAAAGCCATAATATACGTGGAGTGTATGCATATGTATTCAGTATATCGCGTGCAATATTTGCTAAACGTTTTCAAAACGGTTTGTGTGATGCACGCATGAGGCGATCTGGAGTGTTGCCCCTCACTGAGATTTATCACCCCCTCCCTTAATATTTTTCAGGTGCTATTTGAGTCAGCAACCATCTAGAATCCAGATACTCAGTGAGACATCATTGATTTGGTTAGTTGATGCCCTTTTGCTTGTGCTCCTTTATTTGATAAGTCTCTACACCGAATGCTAATGAGTTACTGGGTTGTATTTTGATTTTTGGGCATTGATTTTACTCATATACGATTTGTATATATTTTTAGATTTATATATGTGTGTATATATCTATATATATATATATATATATGCATTCTTTTTATACTCACTTGTATTACAAATTATTTTCTGGGTAGTATATCTGATTATCTGAGGCTTGAGCGAGATGGGTCGGGCATCCGGTTCGGATCATCTTGTACGCCAGTCATGGTTCGAAAATGGGTCATGAAAAATTAACACGATGACTGTGGCAATACAGAATATGCATAAAATGCAAATGCAGACTCAAACGCCATCGGCGTTAAAAATCTTATCTCAATCGAAGTCTAACACTCATTGAAATTCGGAACTCGATGTAAAATTACAATTCAATCTCCAAAATTTTTAAAATTTACCAATCAGTTCCTAAAGTATTTCTATTATCAAATCAAATCTCAAAATATTCAGAAATCGTATTTAGGCCCCAAATTTGTAAAATATTAAGCTTAGTCCTTGTGGAAAATTACCCAAAAATTTGTTTTCTCGATTCAACCAATAGAAATGTAATCCAAACACCCACATTGATCATAATTAATCTCAGAAACTCAAATCTATAATTGGTTTTTCAAAAACAATTCAAAATCATTATAAATTGGCTTAAACTCGAACCAAACCCTACCCCTTTCAAAACAACATCAAATATTTTGATTTCAAGCTTAATATAGGGTCCTTTAACCTTAAACAATCATAATATAACAGTCTCTAACAATCATTCCAATAGAAATCAACAAATTCGTCCCAAATTTGCAAAACCGTCACCAATCGGACCCATTAATGAACAACCTCAAATCTCCATTAATAAAGCTAAATCTAGGTGTATATAACTTCAATATATCATGATCTAACATCCTTCAATTCCCCTTTTGACAGAATCACTCAAATTTGAAACCCTGGGTCAAATCGGACCTCAACAAGATTCTAAAATTAAAAGCATGAAATGAGTGAAAAGAAGAGATTGAAACAGAAATCTTACATCTAGAGATGATCAGAAATGTTGGGGCAACAAGGATGAAGTGAAAGAACTGATCTGAGAGTGAGAGATAGTGCAAATGATGAGTGACGGAAGAAGGTCGGGTGATGGGGTATTTGTAAAACAATCTCGCCAAAACGCAACATATCACTCATTTTCAGCATTTCTGGGCACATTAACGTGCGTTGTACAACATCTACCCATGTAAAAGAAGTCCAACGTGAATATATCCCTTCACAGCGTATGTAGACGACGGTCAACAACTTTCGGTTCCATCCAGATCATGATCTACATGCATAAAACTCCCTTCAACGCATGTAGACGGTCTATGCAGCTTGCAAACCAACCCGAATCATGCTCTATGTGCATATGTCCCCCTTCAATGAGCGTAAACGACCTCCAACAAGCCCTAAGCACGTAAATTCCCACCTCAAACGTGTTTTTAACTTAAAATCATAAATTCCATCACTCTTGGGACCTAACCACACCCAAAATTGCACAGACATCATCTTTCCAAACATCATCTCACACATTCAAGAATCAAACTGGAAATGAGCTCAGATCATTCAAAATTTAATGACGTTCCACCAGAGACTTTTTCAGAATTGGTCAGAACGTTATAGAGAATCGATCGAAACAGAGACTATAATTTTTGTGTAAATTCTTTATCAAGTGATAAATTATCATATTACCATTTCATTAACTGCATTCAGTTGTAAATTATATCTTTTATATTATGTTGTGTGAATACAATATTTCACATTGTCTTGTATATTTTTTTAATCTATTATTTTAAATTGGTAATATGTTATTTTTAAGTTAATTAAATAAATTTAAACCATGAGTAAATGAGTATCCTACTAGTAAATAGGTATCTTGTGGGTAGGGTACAAGTGATAATTTTTGTTCTTCCTCACAGATACGGATAAGGTATGAATACATGATATAAACTAAGGATACATGTCCCCTACCCTACCCATTGTCATCCCTATTGACGAGGCTATAGCTCTTAATATGGAGATGAAAACTAGCAAGTATTCCATTTTTGATAGACAACACACAAACATTCAAACTTTCACTAAGAGCAAGTCCAACACTATTTCTTATTTTACTCTATAAATAAATATATTTTACTTAAACTTTGTATTTAACTTTTACTAGAATTTAAGTAATACTATTTATTTTAATTTATTTTTGAATATTTTGTTAATAAAAGTTATTTAAAGTGTATAAAGTTGAATAATAATTCCATATATTTATGGAGTCTTTATTGAGTTGGATAAATTTTTGTTAATTTTTATTAAGAAAATATTGAATATAGGAGTTGAGTATGAGTGCGAGTAAGAGCATCCAACAACTTCTTTATGTTGACTTCTTATAATATTATATTTAATTCAATTCATCTTTAGTATGTGTTTTAAAATTTGAGCTCAATTTGCTTTTTTATTTCATTAATTAATATTTTCCTACCTAAGCAAAGAAAAAAGTGGAGTCACTATTCACTGCTTTATTTTTAAAATTTGGTAATGAAATATTAATTTATAAGTTAAAAAATAAAATATTGCACAACATTCAATACTACTTAAAATAGAAAAGAGATTAACATTATGTACAACAATGCTCTCTATTTTGCACTTCAAATAATTATATTTTATTTTACTCCTTATATTTATTATCTCAAAGTTTGTGCAGAGTTCAACAATACTCCACATCTCACTTTCAACTTAATTATTTTACTAATGAAATTTAACTACCAATAATGTATATCAACTACCATTTCTTTTACTTTTATAAAAAAAAAGTACAAAAGCTAAACTAGAACAGAAGGGTAAAAATGGAGTAAAAAAGGTTTACATCCTCGACAATTTCTTCTTCCTTTCCTTTCATTCTTTCTATCACTTCCAAGTTTGACCTAAATGTAAACCTCAAAACGACATTCCCTACTTCCTTCTAGTTCCAGACCGCTTGATTCCATTCATCCATCAATCAATCTTAGTGTCGACAGTCTCTATTTCTCTCTGTTCCGTTTGCCAATGCCACACCAAAAAGTTTCCTCAGTTCCACATTCATGTTGTTTTCAAACGTCATTGAACTTCAACATTGATTGGGTGTTTTGTATCAATGCCTTGCAAGTAGGTTGAAGGCTTCCAAACTAGCTGTGGTTGAAAGTATTTGAATAAATTGATGATAAAATTCATTTTTTTAGGTACTTCTAGGTCTATTGAGCGTAACACATTTGTTGATAAAATTGTTTTCAGACTAGTGAAATTGATTTTGGTGAACCTGAAACAAATGGTCAGTGTAGTTTCTACCAATTAATTCAACAACATAACTTCTACCAATTAATCCGCCCCTGCAATCTTAGAGTTATGTCTTCCATTCGATTTGTACTTAATATGATAGAATAAGAAGAAGATGATGATGATGAAACCATATAAGCTATTGCAGCAATCTTTGTTCAAACTTGTCGAAAATGTTCATCAGAGGCTTCGAATATTGTAATAAACTTGTAATGGTGTTTGAATCAGATGGATGAACTCTAGAGCCAGTTAGGTCTATTGCATCAACTTTGAATCCACCTTCTGCTAGAAGTGTGATGGTATTATCCACTGTCAGATGAAGAACTGTTGTTTGTTGATCTCTAGCTTAGCCTAAAAATACTATATTGTGTAACCTATTATTTAACATAGTGAAAGTTTAGCAGTGGCTGCCAATCCATTGGTTTTTCCCTTCACACTGAAGGTTTCCACGTAAAAAGTTCTTGTGTTCTTGTGGTTGTTTGCTTGGCTTGTTTGTGTTGCTAGATTTATTGCCTATTTGTTGTTTGCACAAGGTGGGAAGGTTTATCTGTGGGTGTTAATAGCCTATCTTCCCAACAAGAGGTATCAGAGCCACTGGTTGGTGTTTTATGGGGCAATTTATTTTGATTGGCAATCTATGCAAGACAAATTGAGTAGTCTCATCACAGTACTATGTTTATTCGATGTGGAAGCCAAGAATGGAGGATGCATTAATCTGCAAAGATTTGTATGAACCAATTGAAGGTGACGAGGAGAAACCTGCAGATAAGATAGATAAATAATGGAAGCGGATGAATAGGAAAACAGTTGCTTTGATTCGGGAGTGGATAGGCAACAGTGTGTTCCACCATGCCAGTAAGGAAATTAATGCATATATGTTATGGAACAAATTGGATAGCATGTATGAGCGGAAGACTCCATAGAACAAAACTTTCCTAGTGAGAAAATTCATTCATTTGCGTTATAAAGATGGGAAGATTATATTTGAGCATATGGATAAATTTCAAGAGATTGTGAATCAGTTATGTAATCTTGAGATCCTATTACTAGATGAGTTGTAGGCTTGTTTGCTTCTAAGTACTTTACCAGACAGCTGGAAAACATTGGTGGTTGCTTTCAGTAATTCAGTACCAGATGGCAAGTTGTCTATGAATACAATGAATAAGAGTCTGTTTTACGAAGTAATTAGATGGAAAAAACTTGAGTTCTTTTCACATTCAGAAGCACTGGTTACAGAGGGATGATGTAAAAGTAAAACCATAAATTCTAAGAATTCTGAAAATTGAGATAATTCGAAAGGGAGATCTAAATCGAAAAGTTTGATTAAGTGTTTTTACTGTGGTAAGTCAGGACACGTGAAAAATGGGTGTATAAAGTTCAAAAGGGAGCAAGCTAAGGGGAAATATGAAGACCAAAACGATGAAAAGAATAATGCTGCAGTTGCATCTAGTAATGAAGTAATTGTTGTTTGTGATGACAATTGGATAAATGTCACCAGCCAAAATTCTACTTGGGTTGTTGATTCTACAGGTTCCTATCATGTTACTTCACGAAGGGATTTTTACACATTCTATACTAGTGGTGACTATGACGAGGTTAGGATGAGAAACGAATGGGCTTACAAGATTGTTGGCATTGGAGACATTTGGCTAGAAAATAACACTGGATGCAGATTGTTACTGAAAAATGTTAGACATGTTCCAGATATTCGGTTTCACTTGATTTTCATTATAATACTTGATGATGAGTGTTACTCTAATTACTTTAATGATGGTAAATGGAAGCTTAACAAGGGCTCTCTTATGATTGCTAGAGGTAAGAAAGATTTTTTTATATAAGGCACATGTTCAAGTGTCTAAGGAGGGAGGTAAATGTAGTTGAAGAATCCTTCAGTAATCTCTGGCATAGACGACTTGTACACATGAGTGAGAATGGCTTAGCATTCTTGCTAAGAAGAATAGCATCTTGGTGAAAGGTACTCAACAAAATACTTGTATTGATTGTTTTGTTGGAAAACAACATAGGATTGCATTTAAACATTCTCCTTTTGGTAGAAACTCTCATGTTTTGGATTTGATTCACACTGACTTATGCACCATAGAAGCTAGAACACTTGGTGTGCTTTGTACTTTGTTACTTTTATTGATGATCATTCCAGGAAAGTGTAGGCTTTTGCTCTGAAGACAAAAGACCAAATGTTTGATATGTTCAAGCAGTTTCATGCTAGTGTTGAAAGAAAAACTGAAAGGCAGTTAAAGGAATTAAAAGCTGATAATGGTTGTGAGTACAAAGGTCCATTTGAGAAGTACTGTAGAAATCATAGTATCAGGCTTAAGAAGACAGTGCCTAAGACACCTCAACATAATGGAGTTACAGAGAGAATGAATCACACAATTGTTGAGAAAGTTAGATGCGTGTTGTCTTATGCAAAATTGTCTAAAGGCTTTTGAGGTGAAGTAATGATGACTGTAGTAGACTTGATCAACCTTTCGCCTTCTACAGCTCTTGATGAGGATGTGCCTGAAAAGGTGTGGAGAGGGAAAGAAGTCTCATATAGCCATTTGAGAGTGTTTGGTTGCAAATAATTTTTTCACATTCTAAAAGATGAGAGAGATAGTAAAACAAAACAGAGTGTCTTCCTGGGTTATTAAGATGAGGAGTTTGGGTACAAGCTTTAGGATCTGATAGAAAAGAAAATTGTTAGAAGTCGAGATGTGATATTTCTTGAAGATCACATAGTTAAATATTTCGAGAAACCAGTTAAGTCAAAACCAACTCCAATATATGCCATTGAACCAGAACCCTTTAAGGAGGATATGAATGATGGGGAAGATGTACATAGAGATGACAGAGTTAATGATGAGCCCATTAATGACGGTGAACAAGTTATATCAGATGATGAGATTGATGATCCTACAAAGCAAGCCTTACTACAACCAATAGTTCAGCCTGAGTTGAGAAGATCATCTAGGCAGTCTAGACCTTTCACAAGAAAATGGAGAACCTTAAACCTATAACGAGGTGTTGAGAAGTGAAAAGAAGAATGAGTGGCTTAAATCCATACATGAAGAGATGAATTCCTTGCATAAGAACAACACTTATGAGTTAGTAGAGTTGCCTAAAGGAAAAAGAGCCTTGAAGAACAAATGGGTTCACAGAATAAAGAGAGATGCAAAAACCTCTAAGCCAAGGTTCAAGTCAATAATAGTTATGGAAGGGTATAGTCAGAAGAAAGGAGTCGATTTTGATGAATTTTTTTTGCTTGTAGTAAAAATGTCATCAATCCGAGTTGTACTTGGCTTAGTAAACTTTATGGATTTAGATATTGAGCTAATGGATGTGAAGACAACATTTCTTCATGGTGATTTGGAGGAGAAAATTTACATAGAGCAGCCTGAAGGGTTCATTCTCAATGGCAATGGCACTTAGTGTCCAAGTTGAAAAAGAGTTTGTATGGGCTTAAGCAAGTGCCTAGATAATGGTACAAAAAGTTTGATTCCTTCATGGCAGATTATGGGTATAGTAAGACCACTACTGGTCATTGTGTGTTTTTGAAGAAATTTGATGATCGTGATTTTCTTATTCTCTTGCTATATGTGGATGATATGTTGATTATTGGATGTGATACTTGAGAAGATTTGGAATGAAAGATTTGAGAACTGCAGAACAAATCCTTGGCATGAGAATCACTCGTGACAAGAAGAATGGGAAATTGTGGTTATCTCAAAAGAGATATATCGAGAAGGTTCTTGAGAAGTTCAACATGAGCAAATCCTAACCAGTAAATTCTCCGCTTGTAGGTCACTTTAAATTTAGCTCCAAACAGTGTCCTTCAAGTGAGAAAGGAAAACAAGATATGAATAAGGTTCCTTATGCTTCAGTCGTGGCAATTTGATGTATGCCATGGTATGCACAAGGCCAGATATTGTTCATGCAGTTGGTGTAGTGAGCCAATTTACCTATAATCTCGGCAATGAGCATTGGGAAGCTGTTAAATGGATTCTCAGGTATCTCAAAAGCACTTCTAAATGGATTCTCAGGTATCTCAAAGGCACTTCTAAATATTGCATGTGTTTGGGACTAGTAAACCTGTGTTGGATGGATACACAGGTATTAAAATGGCAAGAGATGTTAATTCTAGAAAGTCTATAGCGGGATGCTTGATAACTTTTACAGGGGGAGCAATGTCATGACAGTCTAAATTGTAGACATGTGTAGCATTATCCATCACCAAGACTGAATATATTGCTGTTACAGAAGGTGTAAAAGAACTTTTGTGGATAAAGAAGTTCCTACAAGAGTTAAGCTTAGATCAAGAGAAGTATGTACTGTAATGTGACAGTCAGAGTACAATCCATCTCAGTAAGAACCCAACTTTTCATTCTAGATCCAATCATATTGATGTGAAGTATCATTGGATTCGAGATGCATTAGATATAAAGCAATTTGAGTTGGAGAAAATCCATATTGACGAGAATAGTTTAGATATGATGAAAAAGGCCTTACCCATGAAAAAGCTTAGTGGTTGCAGAGACGTAGCAGGTATGGTGCCCTTTCCCACATGGGCATGATGAGGAGATTTGTTGGGTAGTGGTCCCACCCATATTAATAAGAAAACAAAAGAAATGAAAAAAAGAAAAGAAAGGCCCATAAACCCAAATTGATAAGGTTTTGTTGTGGTTGTTGCATATGGAAGCAAGAAAGAAAGTGAACCAAAGTAAGAATGGTGAGTGGCGGCATGAAAATACAAGACAGGGAAGAAAACTTGGTTTTTTCATTGAGAGAGAAAGTTAGTTGGTTCGATTGGAAGGCGATTTCAAGCCTGATCATTACCAAATTTTAGTATGTTATTCCTGGCATCAAGCACTACTAAGTGACCGGTGCAAATTGTCAGATGCCCTCTCCAGTGGTTGTTTCTGTCGATACTCATGGTGATTTATATCCAAAATCTTAATTTGACTAAGTATATCATGATGGTCATTTATTTAATTATTGCAACCATCTGACCAGTTCATGATGTAAACATGGATTGCAACAATAAAAAACAATGAAGCCAATGATGACTTTGTGTTTGAATTCTAAATATCATCTATACTTAGGAAAACAAAGTCCTAATCACACTATTTTGAAATTCTAAGCAGATTCATTTTACAAGAATGTTCATATCAGCCACTAAAACCTAATGAAGGAAAAAGAAAAAAAATCTGGATTGGAACCACATGATTAAATGAAAAGAAACTGAAGAAAATGTGTCTACAACAAAGATGATTAATCAGAAAGGAACAAAAAATGAAACTACTTAAGCAAATTAATCATGAAAGAACTGACTTGAAATGATCAGAATGTCTTAAAGATGTACCTGGTTATCAAGCTAATTAGGCCTAACAGAAATATCAACATGAAACTGCCGAGAAAGATTACATAATCATCATTCCTCAACAAAGCATTTGCTAAACAATTACATAATTGATCAACATTAGAAACAGGACCAGTAATATACCAGAAGATCGAAACCCTATTCAAGAAAACATTATTGATCAACATTAGAAACATAAAAAACTAAACTTGAACCTTGGTGTTGATATAAAGAAACATAGGAGTTACAGAGAAAGCAGAGAACTTCTCATTATGGATCTGACCAATATTTAAAAAATTGATGAGTCAGTCCGTTTGCCAAACAATTGGCGCTTAATTTATCAATTTTACCAAACTTGAAGAGCATAACTTTTGATTTGTGGTAGTTCAATCAAACTAATAAAGATGGAAATGAGTATGTTCGGTTTAAGAGGTTTCAGACAAAAAATGTGAGACGTAGTAGAAAAAGCGGGAAAATAAAGTTCAAAAGTAAGAGAAAAAAATAAAATATTACACAGAGAGCAACTTTTGGCTCTGTGAAGCTATTGAGCAACTGTAGCTGCTTTATCAAATTTGTTGAAGGAGCCACCATTTTAGGAGGCTATTAGAGCAGGTCATACAGCTTCATATCCATATATTTCAAGAAGGATACTATTTGAAGAGCCTGTTGTACATGCTTTAAAAAATACTATTGTAAGGAGTATGATAGAAAGTATTTTTGGAGATACTCTAATGGTGTTATTAGAATAAGTTTAAATTTTAAATTTAGTTAAATAAAATATAATATTTTTATGCAGAATTATGAGTAGTATTAGACATGCTCTAAATCCGATTATGTATATGACACTTCAATACAGCTAGTCACTAAAAGCCAGTGGTGGTGTTGTTTTTGGTAAATTGTAGACAAAAATTGAATAAGAAAATTTCATAATAAAAAATAAAGATATTGACACGTTTTTTAAGGAGTTGAATATGTATAAATATTAAATATGCTATAACATATTGAACACCCAAATGTAACATTGAGGATTATTGTGCATTACATGGATGTTCAGATCCACATTTCCCGTCGCTCTCACCTCCTGACCCAATTGATTCGATCCAAGGCATGGCCGACCATGGCTTTGTAATGCACATGCATGCCAATGAGAAAAACCACTTCTAGATTCTTAAAGTTGATGGTGATAGGAGTGTGGTGGTGACCAAGAGAGAGGGGTGGTGGCCGAGAGAAAAAGAATGAGCAATGATGAGTGTGTCACGACCCATTACTGTGACCGTGACAGGCGTACGAGGCGAACCGTCTATGGGAGCCCAGTCCAGCTCGCACAAGCCTCAATAATTCAGAAACTATACCGACCATTCACTTAAAACATTTTAATAAAACCATTATTGAAAAATCATATATATAAGATAATAAATATATCAAATGACAAAAATATATATGACATCAATACAGAGCAATAAAATCGCAAAATCCAATACTCAAAAACCCAAAACCAGCGGACTCCATAACCCAACAGCATTTCGGTGCGGAGCTCTAAAACAAAAGTAGTAGCTCGGCCAAGAAGGTGCCACTAACCAAAAATATTGGTGCCTCACTAGGCGAAGATGCCAAAAGGTTGTCGAGTCGAATCAACCTCTAAAAATAGAAACAAGGCAACACAGGAAAACAAAGGGGGTTAAACCTAGTGAGGGATAACACTCCAAATTGCCTCATACGTGCCTCACAAAGACTGGTTTGAAAACCATTGAAAAACTACCACATATAGGTATACAAAAGGTATATACACGTATACACCCTACATACATAGTACAGCTCAGAAAAACATTTCGAAAACATTTACACCTAAGACAAACAAATGCACATTGGCAAAAACGATACTACTAGTATCATAGTCAAGAATAATGTATACATATTATGTGACTGGTAACAATCGTGGTGTGAACTATGTCACTCAACCACCTCAATAATGATTGTGGGCTCTGCCACTAATCCGATAAACATGGCTATGTTTAACCCTGATAGCTGAGTCATATCATACCTTGATATACCAAAGGCTACGAACTCCGTAGCGAAGGTGTCTCACAATCAAAAACTATTATCCAAAAAACATAGCATGCACTCAGCATCAAAAGCAAGCAATAGGAAACATATATAAAAAAATATGTATATAATCTTTCCAAAAACAAAGAAGTGAATATTTTTCACATAATCCAATTATTTAATTAACCAATCCTTAGATTAGTCAGGTTCCATTTATGTGTTAAACACATCAGAAATGAATATACAGTTTTGGGACACAACCTATGTGTCTGAAGCTGTCATCCACTCACTTGGATGTCCAAAGCTCTAAGACTCGGTACCACTAACAGGTGACTGATCCCGCTAACAAGGGCAGGAAACTGAAACAAAATATCAGAAACAATAACATATAAAAAAACAATAAAAAATGAGACACTGGTATTATGGTTGTACCAAAACTCGTGTACATGCATATGAAACTCAACACCCAAACGCATTTCTATACCCAATGTGGTAGATATCAGTCCCAAGAACATAAATCCATACTTAAATCATCAAGAACAACTCCATTTTCCTCAACAAATCTCGAAAATCCGTCCTAACCTTAACCCATATACTCAACTCGTCAAATCTGCCAAAACCCAAGCATAAATCAAGTATTTCTAACTCTAATCCATAATATATAGCAGAAACAACTCCAAATTAAGGAAAGAATTCATCAAATCCCAAAACCCTAGCTCAATAGACCCATTTTGGACAAATAACAAAACTCATCAAAACTGGAGCTAAATCTACTGAATCCGCCCTTAAACATCCATAATCTAACGTTATCTAAACTCCCTTCCATCAAAAACACAATAATCAACACAAGAATCAGAAGAATCACCCATTCTGACCCAAAAACCCTTGATGCTCAAATCTTCAACAAAACGGAAAAAGAAAAGATTAAAGAGTGATTCTTTCCTTCAAACTGGAGTGGAAACAAAGAGAAGCTCAGAGGGACAGAGAGATTTAAATGAGAGTGAAATTTGATGGTTGGAGTGAGTTATGGCTGAAAGAACAGTAGGTGGGGTATTTATAGACCGACATGACTGACATTCAGCGTTTCATTTAAAACCACACAGACAGACCCATTTACGTGCGCAGTACCCCTACTACACACATAGTTCTCTCTTTTACGTGGGTTATATGTCCACAACGTGCGTAGACGATGGATCTGGTGACCCCTCATTCTCAGATCCAGAATGTACGTACGTTCCACCTCAAACAATGCACACAGATCCTTCCACTCACTCACGGCTCACGTCTAATGACGTTCAATGTGCGCAGAGATCATCAACGTACATAGTCGTGCTTGACAAGTCAACAGTCCATCTCCAACGTCGTTCAACGTGTGCAAAGTTTACCTACGCAGGCAGACGTGCTTAGATAAGTTCACGGTCCATCCTTAACGTCCATCAACGTGCGTAGAACCCTTTTCCAATGCACATAGATGACCTTCAGTATGCACTATGCACACAGTCCATCACCAATGTCGAACAACGTGCATAGAACCCTTTCCAACGCACGTAGATGACCTTCAATGTGCACTATGCACACAGTCCATCACCAACGTCGATCAATGTGCGTAGAACCCTTTCCAATGCACGTAGATGACTTTCAGTATGCACTACGCACACAGATTTCATCCGAACGATTCTCAATAAAAAATCGAGTTTCCCCTCGTTCCAAATCACTCGAAATCACACGGAATGCTACAGTATTCCGATGAGAACAGTACGGGGTATTACAGAGTGATAGAGACGAAAACAGAAATCCATATCGACAATGATAGGGAAAGAGCAACGGTGTTGAGTATTGTGGAGGTGGCTAAGATAGAGAAGCGGTGATGGCCCAGGGAGAGGGAGCTTTAGTGAGAGACGAATTGAGAGAGAGAGAAAGAGCTAGATGAAAGGGAAAGATAAAAAAATAAATAAAAAAAAGACGAAAAAGTAGTTGAGGGCATATTAGTATTTTTATACTTTCTATTAGTAAAAATTAACGTCGTTAAGCTCCAAATATGAAATATGAGCCTTATCAAAACACAATGGCGTAATCATGAATTTAAATATATCACAGGGATGACATAATAATTCCCAAAAAAAAAATTAGCTCCATGGAGCAAAAATACTAATGATTGCTTAATTTAAAAATCCAAATAATTATTTTTCATATATATATTTAAAACAAAAAATATAGTGCATATATTTTTTGTCTTTTGAATATACTAGTTTTATCTCCAAAAGTTGTTCCAAGATACCGTGAATTAATTTTTCTTTTTTATAAATATTTGACACTATAATACAAGTTTTTTCAAATTAAAAAAATATAAAAATATAAGAATTAACACTGAAGTTCTTATAAGATTTATTTTTATATTTATTTATTTTTAATGGGAAGTGAATATTAACCAAAATATTGAATATTTTAATAGGAGTGACACATGTGATTCAATTGGAGTGCCACATGTCAAAATGGTAGAATAACAAATGTCATTTTTTTATGGAATTGGATTATACCTTTATATGTTATATAGATTTATTTTCAAACATTATTTTTTTTCATTTCAAAATATATTTAATAAAAAAGGTAAGAGTCCTATATCCCTTATATGAAAACTATGCAATCAACATGAAGGAAAAAAAAAGATGTGCGTGTATAAAGGGATGTTAATGATAATATTTGCTTAATTAAAAAAATTGATCATAAGAAATTATTAAATTTAATATTCTAATTATTTATAAAAAAACTACCCTTTGGGACAACACTCAGATGGGTGTAA
>CAODLS012124044.1:0-11363 GCA_948243855.1 Flueggea neowawraea
AAAATGTGTACAAAATGAGATATATATTTCGCATACTTTACTCATCTCCAACTGTCAATATTCTAGCTTAAGCAGGAAAAAAGACAAAGAATGGTAAAAAATAGGAAACGAAAAAAGCAGAAAGAAGAAGAAAAGTGCAAGTAAAAAAAGAAAAAGAGTAAACAAAAAAAACATTGCTGTGCTAACTCCTCAAATTATAGATATAGACTGCAATGTACTCCTCTCAAAATTAAAATAAAACGTTATAATTTCAGTAATTTCAAAAAATTAAATAATTAACAATTTCTAAAATTTTATTTTTTTTAACATGTGAATTCCTCTTAATAATTCGTAGACTTTAGAGCAAAGTAGGTTTATTGTAATAAACAGATAACGTTCTATTTATTTGATAAGCCAATTTATTTGCTCAATCAAGAATTAAACTCTCATCCGTTAGTACTGTTGTTGACTCCAGTTCTAATAACCCACAAACCCCGCTGATAGTGAACAGATAGTGTTATATATGACAATCCATATAATTTAATTAAATCATATTTATAGTCCACTAAGTCTATGATAATGGTGTCTTTCGCCACTAGGAGAAGATGATCACCTCGAGCTCTGTTCCCACATTAGGGAAGAATGATTAAAGGACTTGGAACCAAAGAATTCGCAGATACGTACATGACATGGCACAGAAACTCTCCTATGACTGTAATACCTAGCTACAACCTTCAGCTTCATCTACACTATCCTATGTGTTCCTTTTTCTTTTGAAAATTTTGCAAATCTTTAAGAAACATTCAGACGTGTTTTTCTTGCACTTTTTTGTTTTTATTTTTTTAGCCACTTTATTCTCATTGCAATTTAATACTATAAGTATACATTTTTGTAAACTTTTGTGTACTGTAACAAACATCTTTAAAAAAATGTTGATTTTTCTGATCTTTTCTTTACTGCTTTGAGAACATCTTACTCTTCTTTGCTTCTTGATTTGCCTTTGCTGTGTTTTTACTCAGTCTTTACTATTGAAAGAATATGCATCAGTGGCTCCAATAAATCTACAATTTGACCAAATTTTTAGGATATTTCATTTGATTTTTATTTTCTTAGCTGATAAGATTTTAATAACTGATGTTTAGATTATTTGCTGTTATTTTATCTCTTTTTTAGTTACTAAAATATGTATTTAAACAGATTATTATTCAATGAAATGTAGTTCCAACAAACTTATTTCTCATTCTGTTTTCTTTGTTCCTCTCTCAACCCAATAAAGTGGTATCAGAGTTATTTTTCTTAAGGGAACTGTGAGTGTCAACCATCATAAAAGAAAGCTCAAATCCATGAAACAAATGGATTATGAAACATCATTTATAGTACTTGCTCCACCTGTGTTTAATGGATAAAATTACTTAGTTTGGGCAGCAAAAATGGAGGCTTATTTGGAAGCAAATTACCTCTGGGAAACTGTTGAGGAAGACTATGAAGTTCTTCCATTGCCCAATAATCCAACGGTTTCACAAATGAAACTTCACAAGGAAAGGAAAGGAAGAAACTCGAAGGCAAGAGCTTCCTTGTTTGCTGTTGTTTCACCATCAATCTTCACCTAAATTATGCTATTGAAATCAACATTTGAAATCTGGAATTTCTCAAGTCTGAATACGAAGGAGATGACAGAGTCAAAGGAATGCAAGTGCTGAATTTAGTTAGAGAATTTAAGATGCAAAAGATGAAGGAGTCAGAAACAATCAAAAAGTATGCTGGCAGACTCCTAGGCATCATTAACAAGGTAAGATTGCTTGTTTCTGAGTTTTCTGATTCAAGAATAATTCAGAAAATTCTTGTTACCATCCCTGAAAGATTTGAGACAACAATTTCTTCCTTGGAGAATGCTAAAGATCTGTCTAACATTAGTTTGGCAGAATTGTTAAATGCTTTGCAGGCTCAAGAACAAAAAAGATTAATAAGAACTGAAGGTTCTGTTGAGGGGGCATTACTGGCAAGGCAAGAAAAAGAGAAGAAGAAAGATTTTCCTCTATGTGAATATTGTGGAAGACAAGGTCATCCACCTTTCAAGTGTTGGAGAAGGTCATATGTCAAGTGTGAAAAATGTAACAAGTTAGGGCATCATAAAAGGATCTGTAAGAGCATCCAACAAAGCAATGAGGCTCAAGTTGCAGGTGAGCAACAAGAGGATGAGCTATTTGTAGCAACTTGCATTGCCAACAACACCTTAAGTGAAAGTTGGTTAATTGACAGTGGATGCACTAATCATATGACTTGTGATAAGGAGTTTTTCAGGGATTTGAATAAATCAAAACCATCAAAAATTAGGATCGATGATGGTAAGCTTCTTTCGGTTGAAGGAATTGGAATTGTTGCCATTGAAAGTTGTACAGGTACAAAATTGATTGTTGATGTTCTTTTTGTACCTAAAATTAATCGAAATTTGCTCAGTGTGGGACAGTTACTTGAGAAAGGATTTAAAGTCATCTTTGAAAACAAGCACTGCTTGATTAAAGAACGTAAAGGAAAAGAAGTTTTCAAGATTAAAATGAGTGGGAAAAGCTTCTTATTGACTCCTTTGAAGGAGGAGCATGCCAAGAGCAATGAGAAAACGTAGAGTTTGATCTACTAATGCAAGGGAGAGTGTTGAAAGAATTTGCATCAGTAGCTCCAATAAATCTGCAATTTGACCAGTTTTTAGGATATTCGATTTGATTTTTATTTTTTTAACTTATAAGACTTTAATAGCTGATGTTTACTGCTATTTTATCTCTTTTTTAGTTGTTAAAATATGTATTTAAACAGACTATTATTCAATGAAATGTAGTTTCAGCAAATGTATTCCTCTTTCTGTTTTCTTTGTCCCTCTCTCAACCCAACGTTTACTATTCTTAATTATGATATCAAGAAGAAGACTATATTTGTGGATGAATTTGACTGCTATTCCATGCGTATCAGTATGTTTCGGCCAACATTTGAAACCAATGTCTGAGACAAAATAGTCAAATGATCTCAAACTTGGTCCAAAATTTTCAAAGTGTTGTAAGCGCTCAGGTTTATTTGGTCCACCTTAGAGGCGGCCGCATTTTGATCCATGCAGATGATGTTCCAGTTCTTATCAGCAGAAACCAGCAGGATCATCATAGCAGTTACTGCGGCCATGCATATCACTTAATACTTTCTGAAAGAAAAACCCACTTTTTATTAAACTAATTATCATCTTGATAATCATTTCACATAGCAATGAAAACTCCGTTACAAATAATAATCCAAACATGGACCTAAAATAAAATTAGACACCCTAAAAAACAACAAACTTCACAATAAGCAGTACTCATAAATATGTATAATTGTCTCAACTCAAGTCAGTTTACAAAACTGTTATATATTAGCAGTTTACAAAAATACCTCAAAAGTGCATTAAAGTGTAGCAATTTCGTAAATTAGCTTAAGTTTAGACAAGAAAAGTTCTATAAATTCAAGATACCAAACACTGTTTGTATTGATTTATTCTCATTTTCTAAAAATTTCAGTTATTTTTAGCATCTGCATGCATATTTTTGTGTTCTTAAACAAGAGATATAGAAATGAGTCAAAACAATTAGTCTGATTTAAACAGTGTACGAAGACGTTCCTGCAGTTCTTATCAGCAGAAACCAGCAGGATCATTGCAGTTACTGCAGCCATGCATATCGCTTATATTTTCTGAAAGAAAATCCACTTTTCAATATTAAATTATGGGTCAACAATCATTTCAATAACAAAACAAAAGGTTGTTACAAATAATGATCCGCAAAATCCAACACTTCTCCATTATCATGTTCTAAGAATTTCAGCTACTTTCAGGCATCTCTGCATGCATTTTCAGTGCTAAAACAAGAGATGTTAGAAATGAGTCAACAGTCAAAATGATAATGGGAAGATCATGTTTTTTCAAAGAATGTTATGACTTATGAGGAGCCATTTTTAGAAACCATGCACTATATATATCTTTTTCTTTTTTGTTTGTGTGGGTGTGTGTGTGAATGCTTGGTGTGAACAGAAACAGATGGATGTTACTGTTTCATGAATTTGATGGAAAGTTGTTATTGTTAGAAGGTTGTTTGATTTGTGATATATAATATAGTAGCCGTTATCATCATATAATCTTCTAAGATGATCTGAAAATCATAACAACTAATAAAAAGAATAGCAAAAAAAGGAATAGAAAAGCATGAACCCACTAGTTGTATTCTTTTTAGGGGCCATTAAAGTATTAAATGCACTCACTTTGCAAAGGCATTACAACTTTTCTCTTTCATTACAATCCTGTCTCAACTAAGACAGCTTCTACACCTCAAACTTTTTAGAGAGAGAGAGAGAGAGAAGTTGGCCTTTGTAAAAAAGATCGGTATGGAGACAAAGTTTCCAGTCCTCAACACTTTTGCAGACTTTAAAAAAAGAAAGTTAGGAATGGCTATTGTTTTTATTTATAAAGTCGGTTGTAACCAGATTAGGAATGAGGTTATCGTTCCTAGCCCAGTAGATTGGAATGCGTTATTGTGTCTCAGTCTGCACAGGAGGACGAGCTAGCTGTCAGAAGTGGGCCCCGCACCTGACTTTTTTTAAAAAAAATAATATAATTTACGATCCAACGGTCAGATTTATTCTAACGGTAATATTACCGTTGAAGTATCGTTGGGGCTGAAAATTACCCTTTTAGTCCCTAACGACTAGTTTTACCCATTTTCCTATAAATACCCCCCTAAACATATTTTTTTTTCTATCATTTCTTTACTTCAAACACTCATTTCTCCCCTCAAACTCTCTCAACTCTTAAAATTTCTCTCCATATTCTCAAATTACTCTAACTCCAATTTTTTTCCCAAAATTATGGATCACAACAATGAAAATATTCAATTCTCCCAACAAAATAACCCATCAAATTTTGCCAACTACTGATATTCTCAAAATAATCCATCAAATTTTTCCTCTTTCACAAACTATCAATTCAATCCCAATGCTTTATTTTCCCTATTTCCATATCAACTCGCACTTTTCAATTTTGGTAGTTTTCAAAATTTTACGTACAATCTTTTTTCACAAAATAATCCTTACATTCCCTTGTTGGATAGGTGCTCGACGATGGGTTTCCAAGGGGATTCTCCTACTCCTGAAATGAACCTCCCAAGCCCACTATTGGTCTAAGAAATCTCGGCCCCGACGTCGGTGCCAAGTACAAAAAGTGGATCCCTCCACACGACGTCAAGTTGGCTAAGTGTTGGATTGCTATTTCCGAAGACCCCATAATGTTTAACGACCAAAACACCAATTCTTTTTGGAAGCGGGTGGCTGCACGCTTCCATCACTAGATGGAGGCAAGCAAGTAACATTATGGGAATGTCGTTAAAAATAGGTGGCACACACCCAACAAAATTGTCACCTTATTTAACGACATCTACAATAACGTTGTTTCAACTTATCATAGCGGTTGGAGCGACAACATGATTATAAAGCGAGCACACGCTGTCTACTTGGTTGAAGCGAAAGCCCATTTCCTCCACGATGACGTTTGAAAAAATTTACGTGATCATCCGAAATGGAGAGAAGCATTGCCTATGGACCCCGATGCTGATTCAAAAAGAACTAATGTGAACGCCCAATGCGCCTACACTAGCTTATGCTCCTTCGATCTCAACGCCTCCAATCCTAGCATCGAAGGAGAGTCAACCCAAGAGGCTCGCCCAATGGACCTAGATAAGGTCAAAGGGAAAGACCCAAGAACCAAGCAAAAGGTGAAACACAACGTGCATGAGAAAGAAAAGTCGACATCAAACGACGTCTCCTAAGTTGCGTCCATTTTGGACGACATGTTGTTTGAGAAAGAATTAAATCGCAAAACTTTCGAAATGACGGAAACTAATAGAAAGAAAGAAAATAACAACGGCTCGAGATCGAACGAGAAAAAAATGGAGTATCTCAAAGATTAACAGTTTAAGGAAGACATAGCGATGCTCGACAAAGATACATCGAACATGACTCCCGCGGCATAACGTTTGCATGAATACGCTTGTAAAACAATTTATGAAAAATATGGGTTATAGTATTTTTAATTTAATATAATATTTAATATTTTATTTGTAATATTTTAATTTTAATGTAATTTTTTTATTTTAATTTAATTTTTAAATTTTATGAATTATTTTTATTTTAATGTAATATTTTTATTTTAACAAATTATTTTGATTTAAATGAACTATTTTTATTTTAATGAATTTGGGATAAAAAATATTAAATGAAGTAGTAGATAAAAATTGAGGATTAAAATAAAATTGTATTAGTGAAAAGCTGAGTTAACGTCCCGTGAGACTCTTAAAGTAGCCTCTGGGTTACAAATGAAAAAGTTGAAAGACTAAGAACTATGAATTTTAATAAAATAACAACAAAAATAATGAACAAGTATTCTGTAAAATAACTTTAGAGATCCTGATTTATGAGTAACCTAAAATCATCATATGCATAAAAGTTCTTCTTTCTAGTATAGGAGAATTTCTTTTGCATGAAGTAAGGGAATTCTTGGATCTGAAACTCCCAATAACTAGTCTATAATTGAACTCAGACATGAAGGAGAAAAGAGAAAAAGGCAAACACACCCTACAATCATCTCTCCTTTCATTCTCATAACTACTGCAATACCTGAACTACACTTGTCTTGGATCCTTCACTCATCATTTCCACATCATCATATTTATAATTCTACTATACTATATATCCATAAGCTATGTTTGGTCACAGTACTTTTGACTATCCTCATGAACAATAAAAGATAAGTTCAATCAATCTGCTGAACCAAACATGACCTAAATGAAGAATTCTGTAGACTCTGTGCATACCAGACACAATTGAAAACACCAACAGTAATATATATATATATTTTTTTTTTTTCAAGCAAAAGCAGAATAGAAGACTGGTCAAAAAGAGGAACCTGGCATGAAAGTTAATGAGAATGTTTGATTAGATTTTGGATATTCGGTATGATCTTGATTTCAATGATTGTTTTTTGGCATTGTCTTTCAGTACTTTAAAGAAGGAAATAGCCTTTTGTATGGTTTTCTATGAAAGAATATTTAACAGAAAATAAAACAACAAAATTTGCTCAGATGAAAAAAATTAGTTTGAGATGCAAAGGATCCATATAGTTAGCGATGTTTCAATGGAACCACATTAGGAAATTCCTTAGAAGCTGTGTGTCATGGGATCCACATCAAACCAGTTCCTAGTAATGTTAGCTTCCTTTTTTTTCATTCCTATATTCTTTCTGTCTTTGATGAATAGTTCAACATTTCACTTCAAAATTATGGATGAGGATATTATTATTAGATTCTATGTTTTGTACAAAACATTTTCATTTTCAACCTGCTTCTGTTCTGTATATAAAGCTTCATTTCAATAATTTTGACACAACAAAACACAGTATAATATAAGATGAACATTAATCATCATAGAAGGGAAAAAATTAAAGAAAATTTACCTAAACAACCTTGAATTCATACGAATTCTACAATTACCTGGAAAATTTATAGTAAAGTAAAGGAACATAAACCAATGGAATTAGTTAAGAGTCTTACATAGGAGGATAATAGTGTATGTAAATAACTTATAAGTGATGTTGGTCTATAACTCATTGTCTTAAGTTTCTTGTAAGGGCAAGTTACAAAAACACCTCCATTTAGACAATTAATTACAAATAAATGACTCATTTATTTTCTTCTCATATCATACAACATGTTTTCTTATATCATGCTATGCAACCTATTTTTCTTAAATCTCATACTACAAAAAGCCATTTTTCATACATTTTTACTATCATTTTTTTCCAGTTTTAGTCCTTGTATTTTGTGTTATTTGAGTCATTTTTATTTTTTAAATTACTCTATTTTTTAGAATCAACCTAAAATCAACTCTACAAAATTGTTTAAAAACCTTAAAATTAACTTAATATCAACTCTATATAAACTCTACATAAATTTTTTTAAAATCAATCTAAAAACAATTCTACAAAAAAAAATTAAAACCTTAAAATCAACCTAATATCAACTCTACAAAAAAAATTTAAAACCTTAAAATCAACCTAATATCAACTCTATATAAGCTTGACATAAACTTTTTTAGAATCAACCTAAAATCAACTCTACAAATTATTTTTAAAGCCTTAAAATCAACATAATATCACCTCTGTATAAACTCTACATAAACTTTTGTAAAATAAATCTAAAATTAACTTTACATAAACTTTTTAAAAACCTAAAAAAAACCTTATATAAAACTACATATAAATCTTGAAAAAATACAAGCAACTCTTTTCAAAATCAAAAAACTTAAATTACGCCTAAATAAATATTTTTTTAGAAAATTTAGACAAAAATAGGGACTGGTTTTCAATGTGAACAGATTTTAAAACTTGAAAAATATTTTTTTTCTAAAAACAAGGACTAAAATGCAAAAACGTAAAACTTAAAAATATTTTCTTAAAACAACATGGACCAAATGCAAAACAAAGAAAAAGTCAGCTACGATTTCCTTCGAAATCCTAGTCGCCGCTTATAGCTACCAGATTTGGCCGCTGCCCCTAGGTGACAAGATTTGGCCTCGCCACAACCAGACGAACAGACAAGGAAACCGAGGAGGAAAGCGATTAGACGAGGCGACCAGAAGACGCGGAGACCGAGGAGGAAAGCAACGTTGAGAGCATAGATCGAAAAGAGGAGGACATGGCTGTGGAAATCAGAGGAGGACAATGTTGAAGGCCGCGAAAAAAAAGAAAGAGAGGTCGACAAGACATAAGAGATAGAGGCATACGAGACAGAACCGACGACGAGGAGGTGAAGAGGTAAGGCAGCGACGACAGTAGATCGGGACGAGAGAGCTGACGTGTGAGAAGGAAGGAGGGAGAAGAGAAGAACGAAGAGAGAGAGAGGGGGGAAGAGAGAGAAGAGTTAATGATTGAATGAAGAAAACAGAAATATGAGGACTAAATCCAAATTTTGTTCGTTCAGTTTGTTAAAAATTCACGTACAGTTAAGAAAAAAGCTGGAGAACAGTGACTTTGTAAGAAAAGGTGTCAGAGGTAGTGTATTAGGTAATTAGCTCTTTTTGTAAGGATGTGGTATTATACCCACTTGTGTGCTTGTTCACTAGGCTCATGCTCGAAACGGATCTTCCTAAAGCTCTTCGGGTCCAACAAGTGGTATCAGAGCCAACGGTTCAGCTGGGACATGCAGGGATGAGTATGATGCGATGGTGGTTTGGTATGAGTGTGGTAATATGATGAAGAGTTGTATTGACTGGTGTAGCCCGGATCTCCTGTGTGAGTCACCGAAAAAAGCTCGTAGATGGAAGGGTGGAGTCATGGGAGAAGCTTTTGGTGACACCGTGGTGATGATTGAGCCCTAACACCTAGGCCCGAGAACAGTGAAAAGTTGTGTTGACTGGTCAAGCTTTTGTAGATTGTTTGGTGTGAGTGAGACCAGCTCGTAGATGGGTAGAGCCATGTAAAGAGTTCTTGGGTTAAAATTCCACGTTAGTACTCGAGGAGGTCCAAGTGTCGCAATACTTGGAGTAGTTTCTAGTGTAGAGGGCAGACCTAAGCCCGATGTGAAAGAGATTCACACTTAATAAGGAGATTATTTGAAAACAAATGTGAGTAATTAAGAGTCCTACAAAGGAGAATAGTAGTATGTGTAAAGTACTTATAAGTGATGTGAACTCATAACTCATTGTCTTAAGATTTTTGGTAAAAATGTGGTGTCAGACATACTTATGTGCTCATTTACTATGCTCACGTGCAAGGTGGATCTTCTTAGGACTAGGCCTCCCCGGACCCAATAAATATTAAAGTTGTCTTTAGTATTAAATTGTCACAAATTCGATTCTCGATAGAAACAAATGACATATCAAAATAGAAGTAAAGGAACATAAAAAACAGGAAACCGATAACGAATGTTAAAATAGAAAATGAATCTTCACACTCAAAAGTAAATTAGACATTTGGCTCTGAAAGAGTTAGATTAGAGATGCAATCTCATGGTAACACGTGGCAAAAGAGAAACTTAAAAAGTTCAGTACAGAACAGGACCGACAAAAAAAGACATGCATATAAATAAGACAATTCCTAATGGTTTCAACCTACTTTACACAACATTAAACTTTCAACCCCTTGTGTAAAAAAAAAAAAACTTTAAACCCCATTTCGTGCCTATCAATGATTAACTTTACTCAAGCAAATTAAAGAATCATAATTCTCAGAACCCATAGCCCATAGGAAGTTAAATATGAGATGTACATAACAGTGATTCAAGATTGAACTGCTATTCGAGTATCTAAAACAAATAAGGAGGAAATACATTGAAAGCTCACTCATATTATTTTATTTTAATGAATAAACATTGACTTATTTGAAGCGTATGATTTACTAAGAAGACGGTTTTTTCTTTAATTTTTCTACAATCATAAAACGCAAAGTTAAGAATTTTGCACAGCCTTCATATGCAACTCATACATGTCAATTGTAGCTTGCAATCCTTTTTTTCGAATAAAAATGATAGCTAAGCCCCAAACTACTGATACAATTTACATTTTTAAGCACCAAACAGTAGCACAATTCAAACTATCGACAAGAAAATTCCCTTTTTTTTTTTCTCCGCACGATTAAGAAGGAAACGAGGCACGCATACAAACACTCACACAGGCAAGCAAAAGGAAAGAAAATGTATACTTCATAACAAGACGATTATGTGGTTGGATCCTTCCCAAATCTCATCATGGCATGAGTGGCAAGCATTGATCCCCGGCGAACCACTTCCTTCAATCGCCCAACCAGTGGGTACTTTGCTGTTTCTCGGTTCGAAAGTGGCTTCTTGTCCCACCTGAAACACAATATGTAACATTTGCAAGTCAATGGACATACAAAGAAAAGATTTGACTGCATTAAGCTTGCATGTCTGCAAATCATACAGAAACATTTTCCAGATTAGTTTCGCCAAACTGAAGTAAAAAAATTATTTTCGCAATCAAGACATCCGTTTGATGAGATGAACTAAGGAGATACTAAGTATGTTATTTCAAGCACAAGTGCTGAATAGTTCCACTAGTGAACTTAAACCCAAAAAAGAGTAGATGTAGCTCGTATCTGCAAGTCACCTAGACTTCTTGCATGAACAAGGAGTTATATTTGAATTAAATGCATGTATAACGTATTGAATTTTCATTTTTCAATAGGCATCACACATACCAATCTTCATGGCGAACAACTTTTCCGTCCTCAACATATAGCTTGATGAGTGATATCATATCTATGTTTCTCCCCAGGAACTTATAATACTGCTTGTTGTCAATTAATA
>CAODLS012124203.1:0-14937 GCA_948243855.1 Flueggea neowawraea
AACGACGGGTCATTTAAAGCACACAGACGACAGCGCACATAATAGCGAATGACATGCCGTTTGGAACAAATGTTGAACGACCTGTATTTTAGCCTCCCCTTTTCTTTTCTTCCAAATTTCTTTCTTTTTCCAATTACAACCAATTTTCACTCAATTTAACTCTCCAATACACTTCAAAAATTCTATTAACACCAAGAAAAATTTAACACTCCAAAATACCATTAATTAATTTAATGATATTTCAAACTAAAATTAATCCATCAAAAATAATTAATTCGAAAAAGATTTTCCACGAAAAAATTACCGGAATAATGGTCGAAAAAATCAAGTTATTACATAGGTTACATTCTGATTTCTTTTTGTCTTTTGGTTTTGCATTTCATTTTTTCTGTGTACTATAGATATACTTTGTAAAATTCCTTTTAGTTCTATTTTTGTTTGTATTTGGTAAAGAAAAAATAAAGGAAAATAATATGTTAGTATCAATAAATAAACATATTTTTGACTAAAGAATTTTCGATTATTCATGTTGACAATAAAGATTTAAGATGGTTTATTAAACAACATTTACTATCCAATGACCAAAAGCTATGATCATTGGATATTTTGAAAAGCGTATTTTGGGCTAAACAATTTTCGATCATTCACGTTAAAAGAAAAAGAAACTTCAATGCTTTTATAATTGAGTGGCGTATAAGATTTGAGGTGTGGCGTGCACGAGAACTAAATTTTGTAGGGGTAAATGTTTAATTTTAATATTTAGAGATATTTAAATGTAATTATCCCTAAAAGCTATGATCCACATTTGCTTATTATTAGCATTTTTGTATTCTTTTGTAAAAGAATTAGATTTTTGTGTTCTTAATTGTAGATTATGATTTAATTTATGATGCTTACTACTTTGTTGTACACTCCATAGTCTTGAGAATTTCACAATCTATTGATAAGATTTTTTTTAAGAATTTTATTTTTGGTTTTGAGTGGCGATAGGGATAAATGAGAGAAAAGGATTAGCATGAGCATATTAGTGTTCTAATTCTACTTTCAAGCAATCACACACACATGCACATATATATATAGGAGGGACCCAACTTACTCCAACAATAATTTTTTTGAACTTATATTTGATCTCCACCATTTATTGCATTTTAATCTAATGGTTGATGTAACTTACTTTTTTGAATCTAATCCTCACAATTAAATTCAAATACAATGGATGGTAGGGCTGTAAGTTTCAACCGCTAAACAACAAAAATACCCAATCCATTCGCAATCGAACCGCAATTTGCGGTTATTCGCTAATTTTGGATAGTTGTAAATGATAATTTCTTAAATTCGCTATTTGCGGTTTGATTGCAGTTAGTTCTTCTTCCTAACCGCTAAAATCGAACAGCACCCGCATAACCACACACACACACACACACACATATATATATCCTGACTAATCCCCACGTAATGGTATCAGAGCCATAAGAAGTTGAGAAGTGGATAATAATATGGCTAAAAATAATAATATTAAAAGTAAATTTTATAGAATTTTAGACGATTTAGATGTAGATAGTTCTGATGAATATATATCTGATAAAGATTTTTCGTTTGATAGATATGTATGGGATACAATTGATTATACCATAGATGATGCTGATTGGAATTATAATTCTCCATAAATGGAAAAAGAATTTAAAATTTTAATTGAAGAAGAAAGTGCATTAAAAATAGATAAAAATCTCATTGAAGTTCAGAAAACAATAATAGCATATGGTAGAAAAATAATACATACATTAGATAACATAGAAAAAATACTCAAAGAAATAACACCAATTGAAGAAGTAGATAAAGGTAAACAAATAATAATTATAGATAAACAAGAAAAAAGAAAGAGTCAAAACTCGTTTATTAGTCATTTACAAAAATTAAGATAATATGTCAAGAAGTAGTTCTTATAATGAATATGATAATGAAAATAATTTTAAAATAGATGATTTAGTATTTAAAATAGGAGATATAGATATTAATAAGGATAATTTTATTAATATTAAACCTGAGATAAAATTTGAAAATCCCAATATAAACGATATTGCTAGCTCTAGTAGTCAACCCCCGATAAGATCTGAAAGCTTTAGTAGGCCTATTAGTGGATATGCTGGATTAATGTATTCAGGAAAGCAACCAGATATGTATACTCCATTTGAAAAAATGAAAAGTGATTCTATTAACCCATTTGGAATCTATTTAGATCTATATTGTGTTAATAACGTAGAAGAAGCAATAGATAAATTAGAAACTGCATTAAGAATAGCAATATCTATTAATAAAATGGATTTTGATACAAGTTTATCATTCTTAGAAAAAACACTTGTTAATAGTGCTTCTTGATTTTGGCAAAATATAGCTCCAACTACAAAAGAAGAAATAAAAGGAACATATAGAGATGTAGGTAATTTGATAACTAAAGTTGTTGAGACTTTTAGATTAGAATTTTATGGAGAAGGAAAATATATAAAAGATCTAGCTATTGTGACAAGATATTGTACTGCATTATTAAGATTACAATTATGTGATATTTGTGAAATTGAACGATATATTTGTATTTTTCAAGATTATTATTATCACATATTTAATCAAGTATCTGATACAAGTAGTTATCTAACTTTATTTTTTTGCAAAGATATCAGACCCTTGGGGAAGTAAATTAATTGAAACATATAATTCAAGAACATTAGATACTTTAGGAAGAAGGATATCTCATGTTAGAGACATACTTAGTAGTTGGTGTACTGATGCTATTTTAGCAAAAACATCTAGAGGATTAAAGAAAAGAATTTCTTTGTGCTGTGATAATCCTAAAATGTCATTAATGATAGGATGTGATGGTCCTTATTATTATGGAAAGATAAAAAGAAAATATAAAAAGAGATATTTTAAAAGAAGACAAAGTAGATATTATAAGAAAAAAGGATATAAAAAGACTTATAAACCAACTTACAAGAGAAAAAAATAGATATAATCCTAAAGAATGTAGATATTATTGTAAAGAATTATGTCATTATGCTAACATATGTCCTAAGAAATTTGATAAATATAAAAATAAAATTGAAATTGATAAGGACATAGAAGAAATGATAAATAATGGAGATTTTATACAAATTAATGATTTTGAAGAAATAGATACAAACAAAAGTATTTTTATATTAATTGATACATAATACTCTTCAATTGAAAATGATGAATAATACTAAAATAGAATCTACTTCTCAAAATATTGAAGAGATAATAGATAATCAACTAGAACAAACTGGAGAATGTAAACAAAAAATTTTAATAGATAGGAAAAAAGTTAAAACAAATTCAAAATGAAAAATTTTCAGTAACTAATTATAGTAAGTACGCTAAAAAGATTAGGTATAAAACCTAGAAAACATCATTTGTATTATGGATTAAATATACAAGAAAGGGCTTTAGAAGTAAGTATGACTTCTAATAAAGTTATGATACCTTTATTAGCTAAAAAAGATATTTAGGATAAAATACAAAAGGTAAAACCTGAAATACAAAATACTCTAGGATGGATACATATAGGAGCAATACATATATTAATAAAATCGACATTTAGAGAAGGACTAGATACCCCTATAGAACTAGCAATAATGGATAATAGAATTCATAATAGAGAAGAAGCATGTTTAGGAATTCTTAGAGGAAATTTACAATACGGTAAGATTAAATTTAATATTTATCCAAGAATTTCTTATCATATACAAGATAAAGATTTTGATAAAACTTTAAGTTTGATGCAAGATTTTAAAAGAAAAGATTTCTTTAAACAACAAAATAGACCTTATTTGATAACTTATGTTATTTCATATGCAATTTCAAATACTCATAATTGTTTTGTGATAAAAGATACAATATATTTTCCTTATTTATTTAATGAAGTATGTCAGATACAAATGCCTACTTTACCTAAGATAGAAGAATTAGAATCAAAACCTTTAGAATTAGATTTACAAGATAAACCTTTATTAACCTCTAATAAAATTCCCCCTAGATTATCATTTACTAATACTGGAGTCATAAGTCATCCATTAATAAGAACCCTTAGTTCTAATAGATACAATAACAATGTGATTATAGCAAAAGATGATAGTTTAAGAAATTATAAGAAAACAGGTGTCACGACCATTCCCGGGACCGTGATCGGCGTACGAGGTGAACCGTCTGTGGGAGCCCAGCCCATCTCGCACAAGCCTCAAAGATACAGAAACTATAAGCCCATATATTTAAATCATTTTAATAAAACTGTTTTCGAGAAAATCATATATATAAGATTATAACATATATAAAAAATCAATACAAGCGATAAATCGCAAATCCAATACCCCCAAAATAAAATTTCAAAACAGAGACTCCAAAACCCAACAGTATCTCGATGTGGAGCTCTAAAACAATGAAGTAGCCCAACAAAGAGGTCGCTACTAACCAAAAATATCAGGTCTCACTGAGTGAAGATACTAAAATTTTCCGAGTCGAATCAACCTGTAAAATGGAAACAAAGCAACACAGAAAAACAAAGGGGGTTAAACCCAGTGATGGACAACACTCCAGATTGCCTCATACATGTCTCACAAACACTGGTTTGAAATCCGTTGGACAACAACCACATGCACGTATATGATAAGATGTATATATATATATATATATATGTATACACACTACATACATAGTATAGTTTCATAAACATGTTTCCCAAATGTTTACACCCAAGGTGGCAAAAACGATACTACTAGTGTCATAATAAAAAACAATACATACATATTATGGGACTGGTAACAATCGTGGTGTGAACTGTGTCACTCAATCACCTCAATAATGATTATGGACTCTGCCACTAATCCGGTAACAAATCATGTGCCAGGACGGGGCACATGGCTATCAACAACCCTGATAGCTGGGTCATATCATACATTGGTATATCAAAGACTACGTACCCCGTAGCGAATGTGTCCCACAATCAAAAACCATTATCTCAAAAACAGTAAATGCATTCAGCGTAAAAAACAATCGAAAAAATATATATAAATATATATATATATATATATATATGCAATTCTTTTCAAAAACAAATAATGAATATTTATTCACATAAATTCAATTATTTAATTAACCAATCCTTAGATTAGTCCGGTTTCAAGTATGTGTTATACACATAAAAAACTATAACAATTTCGAGACACAACCTATGTGTCTGAAGCTGCCATCCACTCACCTGGATGTCCAAATCTCTAGGACCCGGTACCATTGTCAGGTAGCTGATCTCGCTGACAAGAGCAGGAAGCTGAAACAACACATCAAGAACAATAACCGATCGAAAACAATGATGTATGAGACATTAGTATTGTGGATGTACTAAAATGCATGCACATGCATATGCAACTATCAAAGTCGCTCAAAATTCAATTCGAAAGTGAATCCATCACTTCCGACTCAAAATTCAAAACCTACGTAAAATTACAGTTTGATCCCCGACCAATAAAAAATTACGTTCTAATCCTCGAGGCTTGACATATTATCAAATAGTCCTCAAAGCAGTCAAAATCTCCAAATTAGTCATCAGACTCTCCGAATTCACCAATTACAAAATGTCACAATTTGGTCCCCTAGAACCACTGTTTACTCGAGTTAGTCAGAGGCTAACTCGAGTTATATGTGGTCTGGTTTACTCGAGTTAGCCAACGGATAACTCGAGTAAATCATGACTTATTTTACTCGAGTTAACCCAAATATAACTCGAGTAAATCTGGGCCTATCTTACTCGAATTAGCCAAAACGCTTACTCGAGTAAGTCACTTACCCAGATCACCCAGTTCGACCAAACACTCAATGCAACCGCTAAAAATCACTCCCAATCACATACATTGACTCCAATCAACCTCCTGAATACGAATCTATAATCGACTCCAACAATACAACTCGAAATCTCTTGAAATCATCCAAAACCGAATTGATTCAAACCCATTTAAACCCAAAACCCTAATATGCACAATCTTGCAGAAAACATGAGGAAATAAAGGATTAGAGACACAATCTTACCTCAAGAAACCCAAAATAAGTGTGGATGAACAACTTGAGAGAGTTTGGGAGCGTTTGAGAGAAGTGATTTGGAAGAAATGACAGATTTCAGTCGGTTGGGGTCTCTTAAAGACGAAGAACACCGAAACGCGTCATTCCACTTACATAGATAACTCAAGCTACACAATAGTTGACTCGAGTTATATGGACCTCGTCTAAGTCGAGTTACAATTCTGGCTAACTCGAGTTGTATAGGGGTCACACAACTCGAGTTACATCTTACACTAACTCGAGTTATCCACTCTCAAGACTCGCTATTCTCAAGGTTCTACAACACCAATCCCACAGTTGCTCATCCTCATAGAGCATCAACGATCATCAATCAAAACTCCAATCACTATGGGAACATAGCTGGAACGGGCGGGATATTACATACTTTCCCTCTCAAAAGAAATTCATCCTCGAATTTCGAAACAAAACAAATCAGAGTCATTATCAACTATAGATCTCCAAAATAAGCCTAAACCAAAGTCTAGGCTATCTGCCTCAAAACATACACAGTGCATACCCAACACTCAGTCTACGCACACATATGCAACATGATGATGCCAAAAATAGAATGAATTGGAAAGTATACAAAAACACAAAAAGGACACTGACCTAAAGATCAACTGCGTCGAACAGGTGGGATATCTGTTCCGCATCTCCTCCTCGACCTCCCAAGTGCCCTCCTCAACTGTATGGTGCCTCCATATCACTTTCACCAAAGCAATCTCATTGTTCTGCAACCTCTTCACTTGTCCATCGACAATGCTTATGGGATCCTTATTGTAATATAAGTCTGATCGGACCTCCACAAACTGAGGTGCCAGAATATGAGGCGAATCAGGAACATACTTCCTCAAAAGTGATATATGGAACATCGGATGCACAGAAGGAAACTCTGGCGGTAATGCCAACTCATACGCCACGACCCCAACATGACCTGTGACCTTAAACAGACTAATGTATCTCGGGCTCAACTTGCCCTTCTTTCCAAATCTTATGACACCCTTCATTGGTGACACCTTGAGAAATACATGGTCTCGTATCCCAAACTCCAAATATTTACGCTTCGGGTCAGCTTAACTCTTTTGGCTACTGTGAGCTATCTGGACCCTCTGCTGGATCAATCTCACTTTCTCGGTAGTCTCCAAAATAAGATCTGGCCCTAGAGGCTCTCTCTCTCAGACCTTGGCCCAACATAAAAGAGATCTACACTTTCTACCATATAATGCCTCGTAAGGCGCCACCCCGATACTCAATTGATACGAATTATTGTACTCAAATTCCACCAATGGCAAGTGAGAATCCCAACTCCTACTAAACTCCACAGCGCACGCCTTCAACATATCTTCCAAAGTCTGAATAGTATGCTCGGACTGACCATCAGTCTGCGGGTGAAATGTTGTATTGAAATCCAGTCGAGTACCTAGCTACTCCTGCAGTTTACGCCAAAACTGCGATGTAAACTGTTGTCCTCTGTCAGACACTATAGAGATTGGCACACCATGTAAACATACAACTTCGCCAACCGTGCTGCTCCATACGTCGTCTTAACAGTCAAAAAAAGTGTCGATTTCGTCAATCGGTCCATAATCACCCAAATGGAATCGTACCCCGAGGGTGTCCTCGGTAACCCTACTACAAAGTCCATCATAATACGATCTCACTTCCAGTCCGAAAGGGGTAACTACTGTAGCTATCTAGAAGGACGCTGATGCTCAAACTTAACCTGTTGACAGGTCAAATACCAATTGATAAACTCAGCTATGTCCTTCATCCTAACCACCAATAGGACTCTCGAAGATCCTGATACATCTTAATGTAACCTGGGTGTACAAAATATATGGAGTTGTGACCATCGGTCATAATATCTTCTCATAATCCACTAGAAGATGGTACGCACAATCTCAATCCAAACCACAACACTCCCAAATCATCAATGCTAACCCCGGGTATACCAAATGATCTAACTTTCTCGATCAAACTCTGCAGCTCGGAGTCCTCCTTCTGAGACTCTTGGATACGGTCCAACATTATAGGTCTCGCTTCAACATGACCAAATAGAACTTCAGAGTCATGAAATTGTAACATGACTCCATCCTCCATCAATCTTTATAACTCAGTAACTAATGGTCGCCTTTCAACTACGATGCGAGCTAAACTCCCTACCGACTTCCTACTCAGAGCATCGACTACAACGTTTGCCTTCCCAGGATGATATGATATAGTACAATCATAATCCTTTAGTAACTCTAGCCAATGTCTTTGCCTCAAGTTCAGGTCTCGTTTCCCAAAAATATATTTTAGACTTTTATGATCTGTGAAGATCTCAAAAGTCTCTCCATACAAGTAGTGCCTCCAAATCTTAAGTGCAAACACAACTGCCTCTAACTCCAAGTCATGTGTCAGGCAATTTTGTTCATGCCTCTTCAGCTGTCTCGAGGCATAGGCAATCACCTTACCATGCTGCATCAACACACAACTCAAACCAACTCTAGAAGCATCACATTGCACTGTAAATCCTCTGGAACCTGATGGTAAACTAACACTGGTGCGCTCATTAAACACCTATTCAGCTTTTGAAAGTTGTCCTCGCACCTATCATACCAAACAAACTTAACTCCCTTTGCATCAACCGAGTCATAGGAGCTGCGATCCTGAAAAAATCCTGGATAAACCTCCTATAGTACCCAACCATAGCAAGGAAACTTCGTATCTCCGTAATGGTCTTAGGCCTCTCCTAATGGAGTAATGCCTATACTTTCTTTGGATCTACCATGATCCCATCTTTAGACACCACGTGTCCCAAAAATGCCACCTGATCAAGCCATAACTCACACTTTGAGAACTTTGCATACAACTGATGCTCCCACAAAGTTTTCAAGACTGACCTCAAGTGGTCCGCTCTTCCCTACTTCTTAAGTACACCAATATGTCATCGATGAAAACGATAACAAACCGATCCAAGTATGGTCTCAACACCCTGTTTATCAAATCCATAAATGTTGCTATTGCATTAGTCAAACTAAAGGACATCACGAGGAACTCACCCCTGATCCTCAGTTGGTGATAACCCAACCTCAAGTCAATCTTATAAAACCACTGTGCACCCTGCAGTTGGTCAAACAGATCATCTATCCTTGGAAGAAGATATCGGTTCTTCACCATCACCTTGTTCAACTTTCGGTAGTCAATACACATACGAAGGCTGTAGTCCTTCTTCTTAACAAATAGCAACGGAGCAGTCCAAGGTGAGACACTCGGTCTAACAAATTCCTTGTCCAATAAATCCCTCAACTGAGCCTCTAGCTCCATCAACTCTGCTAGTGTCATCCGATACGGTGGAATCGATATCAGATCGGTACCAGGCTGTACCTCAATGGCAAACTCAATCTCGCACTCAGGTAGAAGTCCAGGTAACTCTTCGGAAAATACATCGGAGAACTCTAGTACCGTAGGTACGTCCCTCAAACTCAACTTCGAACCATGCGGCTCGGTGAATACAAAATCCAAGTACGCCTCACAACCACGATGAATCATCCACTCTGCTCTAACAGCTGATACATACCCTCGTATAATATTGTCGCTCTCACCCTGATAGGAAAAATCACTCTAATCCAGAGGTTGAAAACATACCCTCTTCGCGAAACAATCCAAAGTGGCATGCCAAATTGAAAAACAATCCATGCCAAGTATTACATCAAACTCTCCCGTACCTAACACTACAAGATCGACAGTCAACCCGTGCCCCTCAAAGGCAGTCACATAGTCCCGAACCTCAGAGTCAACCACAACCTTATTACCCAAGGGTAATGACACCTTAAGTAATCTGGCTAATAGATGCACTACTAACCCATGATGCTCAACAAAATATGGCGTGATGAATAAGTAAGATGCACCAGAGTCAAATAGAACATAAGCAGAAGTACTGAAGATGAGTAACGTACCAGTCACTGCAGCATTGGAGATCTGTGCCTCCTAGCGAGTCAAATGATAAACTCGGGCCTGCCCACCGGTAGCAGAACTACTCGGCCCAGCCTGTCCATGGCCACTGCCCTGTTCAACCTGGCTACGGGCTCCTGAACCTGCAACGCCTCTACCTACGCCTCTGCCAGCACCAGTACTGGCAGCGCCCGAACCTCCCGTTACTGACTGCACTGACTGTGAACCTGAACCATGCCTTAGAGGACACTAAACAACCTTGTGTCCAAGCTGCCTGCAATGAAAACAAAGAATTGAAGCCTTGTGGCAAGTACCTGGGTGTCTCCTCCCACAGGTCTCACAAGGTGCATACAAGCCTCATGTGCTCTATCATCATGTACGCCCAGCTGGCTGTTCCACACTACTGCTCTGGAAATCTTGACCCTGCCTCTTACTTCTAGAAAAATGTATGTGTCTCTGATCAGACTGGCTGCTCTAACCACGACCCTACTGGCCTTTCGGCGTACCCTCCGTCTTTGCCCTCTTGAGCTCCTTCGATTGTCTATCGTCTTGGTACTCCATACTCTTCATAGCCTCAGAAATCTATGATATGGTAGACAACTTCTAAGTTGCTACTACCCTCCTAATCTTGAGTAGCAACCCTTTCACGACCCATAGTCGGGCTCGTGACTGGCGTACGAGGATGACAGTCTGTGGGAGCCTGATCCATCCCGTAGAAGCCTCTGTGATCAAACATACTACCCGACTTATCCAAATATTTATTTAAAACACTTTTAAAAATGTTTATAAATGAAGTAAATCATATATATATATATATATACATACATACATATTCAGTATATCAAAAATATCAGTGAAAATATAAATAACCAGAGTAAACCCCAAAATACAAAATTGTAGCCCAATATCCTAACAGTAGTCGAATGTGGAGCCATATGACATAGCAAAGTAGAGTCCCAAACGAGGGCACTCACTATAGTGAAGAAGCGCCTTACTAGGTCCGAGGTATAGATCAGATGCTGCACGTCCAAAAGATGTGACCTACGAACAAAGGTATAACATGGACAACAAAAGAAAAAGGGGTAAGATTCCCTAGTGAGGAAATAGCACGTCAAACCGCCTCGTACGTGACTCACAAAGACTAGTTTGAAATCCTTTTTCAAACTACCGTACACATCTATAGATACCATATAGTATACACACTATATACATAATACATTTGCTGAAATCGTTTTACCAAAACATTCTCATTCAGAACATTCACAAGAATTCAGACAATATCTACATATACTTGTGCATTCATAATATGAGACCACGAAATATTTCCATATCCATATAGCAGTGTTGACTCCACCACCTGACTGCTCAATAAAAGCGTATATCTGGCCTGGATACATGGTCACCCCAATCCCTGGTGACTAGGGCCATAAACATACAATGGTATACCAAAGACTACATACTTCATAGTAGGGTGATAACATACAATGGTATACCAAAAACTACATGCTCCGTAGTAGGGTGATAACATACAATGGTATAACAAAGACTACATACTCTGTAGTAGGGTGATAACATACAATGGTATACCAAAGACTAAATACTCCATAGTAGGGTGTCCCCATATCAGTCTAATACATACATAGTATTTCACACACAATCATGCAATATCTTTTCCTTTATTCCATCTTGTACAAAATGCTCTTGTATATATATACCCATATATACTTTAGATTTTCCATATCAAAACGTTGGTTAATAATAATCATATACTCAGATTATTAATTAACCCAATAATTATTAGTAAAATTTATGTCATAGCCAGAAATATCAAAAATAACATACTTAATTTTGAAGACACAGCTTATGTGTCTGAAGCTGCTATTTCACTCACCTGGTATCCAAAGCCATGGATCTAGTTAAATATTGCTCGCGGGTGGCTGCTCTTGCTGGCAGGCATACTGAGCTGTACATATACAGACATAGCGAATACCAATATGTGGTACTGTGGTGGTACCAATGCATGGCATGTAAATGCATTTCTGACTAACTCTCGATGGCATCGAGAACTTATGCCAAAATACCCAAACTCTCATTTTGATCTATACCTGATCGATCAAACACTCACATTGGTTGCAATCAGCCTCTCAAGCAAGGATCTAACCTCAAATCCTACAAACAACCTCAAAATCATCAAGAATCCAAATTCCCAAATTCGGATTTCTTGACCCACACGACACAAATCGTCAAATCATGACACCCAACGTCATATCTATGTATTTCTAACACCTATCCATCATAATACATCATAAACAACTCTGGATCTAATGAGAAATCTACCAAAATCTGGAACCCTAACTCGGATCAAATCCATTTCATTCAAACATGAAATCTCTGAAAATTGAAGCTAGAATCCCGTGGCTACAACCTTAACCAAGCTTAATCTACCCATATTTAGCTTCCTTTACAACAGAAAATGAAGATCTAAACAAAACCCCAAAATCCGTTCAAAACCCTAGATGAACAAATATGAGGTGAGATGACGAAAAAAAGAGATCCAAGAACGATTCTTACCTTCAGAATCATAATGGAAGTGCTGAGGAGTGATTACAATTGCAGAGGAGTAGTTGAGAGAGTGATTTCGGTGCTTGAGATGAGTTATGACAGCAAAGAGCCATAGGTGGGTGTATTTATAGACCTTCGAAACTGAAACGTGACATTTCATTTAATTCCCACGGAAAAGGACCATCTACGCGTTTTGAACCTTCCTCTACGCACGTTGACCGAGTACTACGTGCATAGACGAATCTCCTGTGTGCGTAGACGGCATATCTGGCGACCTTTCCCTTACGGATCCAGGATCAACGTGCGCACCACTTAGTCTTATGAACGTAGATCCCATGCTCACCAATGTTTCAAGTCCAAATATTTTCCGACATGCGTGGACGTCTCCAACGCACACAGACATGCGTAGGCACATTCACGATCTGGATCAGACATCCATCTACGCACGTAGTACAATCATCTAAGCACGTAGACGACCCCCTGACCTCAATCTATGCGTATAGAACACTCATCAATGCACACAGATGACCTGCTATGTGCTTTGCACACACAAACCACCTCCAAACATTCTCGATCGAAGTTTAACACCTCGAAACCCCGAATTTCCCAGAAGTCTTGATGAAATACCATCAAATTTTGGTCAAAATGAACGGGATATTACAAACCCGTTCAAGAACTTCCTCGCTAAGGCCTCCTTACTAGAGGCCTCTGCAGGTGCATACCTGCTCAACTCCCAGAACCTGTCCTCATACTCAGTCACGGACATACCCGGCTCTTGATGAAACTCGCCGAACTGGTCTGTCCTCATATCCCTCTCACTCAGAGGAAGAATAGACAAAGTGAGCTCAAGCTTGAACTCCTCCCAAGAAAATACTCTGCGAGATCTCTAATCTTGCCACCATCTGGTGGCTCGGCCATCCAATAAAAATGAGGCTAATCTAACCCTTGCAGCGTCATCAGTGATGTCCACAACCTCAAAACACTGCTCTACCGTGAATGTGAAATCTTGAGGATCCCTTCCCAACTTGCCCAAAAATCTAGGCAGAGAAAGCTTTATAAATCTGGTGAGGTGAGCCTCAGCATCAGACTGTGGTGCTAAAATAAGTGCAGGCACAACTATCTCAGGTGGAGGTGGAGGAACAGATGGTGCTGAGGCCACTGGCAGAACTGGCTGGCTTCTAGCTGTCTGACCAGCCAAATGAGCCTCAACTCTAACCAGAACATGCGTGAATTGCTCAAAGACATCCATCGGACATGCAAGTGGTGGCTATGGTACTGGTGCCGCAACCTCTGACACACTAGCCATATCATGATGATCGACAACTGACTGAGTGACGGCCTCTACTGGAACATGCCTAGGCCTCCTACAGCCTCTACCGCGACCTCTACCACAACCTCTATCTCGTGGAGAATCCATATCTACAATCAAACAATAATTGCATATGTGAGTGTCAATATGCATGTAAATGCCACAGTACCAGAACGAATGTCAAAAGATATACAGAGACAAATAAGATAGACTCAATCAAAGATACCTATGCTCCACACTGACCCCAGACTATACGATAAACCTAATTCTCTGATACCACCCTTGTCACGACCCATTCCTGAGACTGTGACTGGCGTACAAGGTGAACCGTCTGTGGGAGCCTGACCCATCTCGTACAAGCCTCAAAGATACAGAAACTATAAGCCCATATATTTAAATCATTTTAATAAAACCATTTTCGAGAAAATCATATATATATGATTATAAAATATATCAAAAATCAATACAAGCGATAAATCACAAATCCAATACCCATAAAATAAAATCTCAAAACAGCAGACTTAATAATCCAACAGTATCTCAATGCGGAGCTCTAAAACAATGAAGTAGCCCGGCCAAGAGGGCATTACTAACCAAAAATATCAGGTCTCACTGGGCGAACATACTAAAAGTTGCTGAGTCGAATCAACCTGTAAAATGGAAACAATGCAACACAAAAAAACAAAGGGGGTTAAACCCAGTGAGGGACAACACTACAGATTGCTTCACACGTGCCTCATAAAGACTGGTTTGAAAATCATTGGACAACTACCACATGCACAGATATGATCAGATGTAGATATATATATAGATATATATATATATATATATATATATATATATATAAATCTTATCATATACGTGCATGTGGTAGTTTTCCAACGGTTTTCAAACCAATCTGTGTGAGGCATGTATGAGGCAATCTGGAGTGTTGTCCTTCACTGGGTTTAACCCCTTTGTTTTTATGTGTTGCCTTGTTTCCATTTTACAGGTTGATTCAACTCGTCAAC
>CAODLS012124222.1:0-13589 GCA_948243855.1 Flueggea neowawraea
CCAGAAGTAATCCTGTTACGGTGTGAATTAAGGTTAGATGGCGAAATGCATCGTAACCTAAGTTTCTGTGTGATGTTGACATTGTTGTATAAACATGCGCTCCTTCAATGGAAGGAAATAACATTACAAACACATGATCATACCATGTGTGCTATATATACGACTATATGGATGGAAAAGATTGTAAAACAATCTTACTTTTCCTATTGTAAGACCCTGCCGTGAACATGTGGTTCTCAGTAATACCTAACCTTAGAACCCTTAACACATTCAAGACGTGTAGTTGAGTTTGGCTACTTTAGCTTGCTGTTAATGGTCATGATTGATTCCACCAAGCGTGACAAGCTAGGCAAGTAAACTTGGCTATGTGGATTGTCTGTGTAAGAGAGAAAGTTTGTCTCTAGACGCATTTGCACTAGTCTCATAAGTTTATTTAGCTAGCTCTCATGTGGTCTGTCACATGATGTGTGAACTATGAGTAAATCTTTCGTGAGATCAAGAAGTTTAAAAGCAACGATTGTGTGGCTACAAACTAGGAGAAAGACATACGTTCCAACAGATTGTACTGTTTATTTGTTAAACTGGTAGCTAGATTCTTTCAAGATGATATGTTACCTAGTCTAAAAACTAACTTCATTTGCTTGACCACTTCTTATTAGAGTTTTTTTTTTGTTGGGCAACAAAGTTATAAATACCAAAGTTTTTATACTTAGAGTTTACATAAGCTTGTTAGGCTTAAAACATGCCAAATCACCATCTAAAATTAATAGACTAATCACCGTATTAATGGAACTTTAGTCATGATTTTTTATTAAAAAAAGTTGCATTTGTTTGGTAGGACAAGATAGTTAGTTGTTATGCTTATTTAAATATTTCTCAAAATTATATTTGTTGTGTCTTCCAAATATTAGTTTTGCATCAGGAGGAGGGTTCACATTGTCATGGTAATATTTTAATCTGATAATAAATTTTGAAATATCTTTTTTTATATAGTTTTTGTCTATAAGATTTGAACCCCGAATATATGTCAAAACATAATTTATTTTGGTTAAAAAGAAAAGATATACATCTTGAATGTTCAACGGTTGTTTCCTTTCCAATAAATATTTTTATGACTAATTAATTGTAAATTTAACATTTCAATACTTTTAAAGTCTAGTTTTTTTTTAAAAAAAAAGGAAAACTTTTTGTTAAGTTTAGACATTCCAAACGGACATATATATATATATATATATAGCAAATGAAGATTTTGCTAATTAATTGTAAATTGGACGACTGTAACACTTATATATATAAGTGTTACAGTCGTCCAATTTACAATTAATTAGCAAAATCTTCATTTGCACAATAAAACTTGAAATTTCCACTTAAGTGCAGGGTCGTGTGTGATGCAACAAGCTTGTCGTCTTCTTATTACGCACTACGCACATGATAAAATATAAAGCCGTTTTCTTGTGTTTCTTTCCCTACCAAAACATTCGATTTCTAGTCACTAGCGGAGGCACATAAGGCCAAGAGAACGCGCAAACCCTGCTTGCAAATTTATAATAGAATAAATTCCAACTTTGTACGTATCATTTGACCTCTTTTGAATAATTATTTTTCTATCTTTGTTCATATTTACACTGCTATTTTGTTATCAATTAAAATATATTAATTATATATGTTTAACATAATTATAGGTTCTTCATATTATATATGCTTTTAGAATATAAAAAATATATATACTTAGTATATGAGTTTCACAACGTTCAAGACTAGAGTATAATGTCAGATTTGTGAATTTTATATTTACGATAATCATTGCATAAGAATGAGGAGACTAATTATAAAATTATCCAAAAATATCACACGTCATTATTTTTGGCATTTCTCTATCATCCACAACGCGGACAAATTTTTGCTTAATCATGGTGACTGTTTGGAAATTATTAAAATACATCGATGAAGCATCATCCAATGAGATTTATTTAGCAAAATCTCATTAGTAATAGTCAATAACTTGGTTTTTAGAGTGCAAAGCCGGTGATTATTTGCCCTATTTTTTTAGTTGGAGAAGCTACAGAAACGAAGTTTCCCATTAGTTTTTCTTTTTCAAAAAACAGGTTACCTTTTTAGGTAGCACAAATATTCATAAAGGAAGATGATTTTCTTTTATACACATCACTATAAATTTCACGAAAATTTCAACTTACATAATTATTTAAAATATTTAAACTCATCCACTTGGACCAACAGATATTAATAAATTTTCGATTAGTGTTTGACCGACAATATTATGCATGCATGAGCGATACACCAATCAATTTTCCTTTATATTTTATTAAATTTATTGTAAATACAAGTTTTCAAATTTAATGCATACGTAATTAAAAATTTTCAATAAATTGTTTATAAAATTATGAATTTTATTTTAACTTAATATGTTATCTTATATTCTGAATTTGATTTTAACTTTAGTGAATTGTTCATAAATTAAACCCAACATTTAATTTGTGTCGTCCTAAAATATTTGCACCCTAATTCAAATTGTCATGGAAATCTCGATTTTCATCATATGTTATTGTATTTAAACTACAAAAGAAGCAAAGAATATTCAAATAGACAAAACAGAGTATGTCTAATTAATTATTGAGAAATAATTACTGATGATTGTGGGCAAAAGATGAGAATGAGTATTAGAGTATCCTTTTTTTGGGTCCCTGTTGTGTGTGTGTTTTCTATGTGAAGATTTGAATCTGGCTTTTTAATGTGTTAAAATTCTTACATATGACTAAAAAAAGTGAGAGCATCATCAATCTTCTTTAGAAAAGAAAAAAAGAAATCAAATATCCTAAATGATTCCTTCACAAAAGAGTAGTGATTAGTGAATACTATTAAGGCTAATTACATATACATGCTGTTGAGATATATAAATTATGAATTCACCATGCCAATTTTTAATATTTTGGCAGATTTTTCAAAATTACACGAGCTACAAAACCAATTTTTGAAAATTACATCTTTATGAAGTTTATATTTGTTTATATGTTTAGAGGTCTTACCTATATATTTGTTTATATGTTGTTTTATGTTTATGTATTGATCGAATATAAATAAATATAAACAAAATATAAACAAGAGTCCATGAAATAAAAAATTATATATGTGAATTTGAAAATTACAACTACACAGACGAAATATTGTAAAATGTATTTGTAATAAACATACTCAGTCCGTGTAAAGCAAATTTTACAAATTTTTTGTAGTATATGACGTAATTATCACATACTACTATTCTAAACTGGTAAAAGCAATATGTAATTGCATTGGTTATGCATTAATAAAAAAATGTAATTAATTATCTACTCTATACTCATGCACTAAACAAGTAAATGAATGACATGCATGATAACATTTACACCGTTAGAATATGTTCCCGCTCATGATTCCCTTGTTTTTCTTTTTTTTTTTTGCCCAAGATTCTACTTGTTTATTTGTATGGTACATAGTCCCGAGGGGCGGACTCAACGGTGATTTTTGAATGTTTAACGGATGACGTTTCGGATTTGAATCTCGAAATGGGGGATAAGGGTGGGGCAAAAAAAAAATATTGTGTGGTACATAGATAGTGACATGCATCAAGTATATGTAAATATTTTCAGAAAAATAAATTGCCGCACTCTATGTCTCTATCTATATTTACTTATTTCAGAAATAAAAATGTCGGCGCAAGTGGGTTCTAGAAACCTCTGGATTTTCACTAAGTCCCAAATCGAATTTAATAAAAATGGTCAATACAGAACTGAGTTTAATGGAAGACTAGAAGGCCAGAATTATAGCCGGCAACCGGTTCGGTTCATTTAATACTCGAGTAAGAGGCGTGTTCAATATTAGCGACATGGCAGCAGGCTTGCTTTGTATTTTTGCAAGTGCCTGTTTTTTGACTTGACAATATCCTTGGTGCTTGGACAAAAAAAAGAGAGGGGATTTTACATTTGACATTATCAAACCATAGATGATACGTACTAAATGATGGCTTGAGAGTTTGAGCAATTTTTTTAAAAAAATAAAATGGGTTTACGAGTTTTTTTAATTCAAATCAGTTTTTTTTTAAAAAATTTTAATGTATTTAATGATATTTTAGTGAACTAACAGAAACAATTTTATAATCTAGTCTAACATTTTTTTGTCAAGGTTTGAGCATCTTTTTTTAAAGTAACCTAGTTTAAATTAAGACAAAATTTGTTTCAACTTAGGTCACTCATATTTTTTCTATCTAATATATGAATCCTAATGCAAAAAGAAAATCATAATCTCATTTCCTCACTCATGTCTTCTTTTGTATCCTGCGGGTTCTCTAAGAAAAAAGGTTGGGATCTACCATTTATCTGATTTTCCAATGTTCCCTTTTTTTCACAGGATCGCTCAAGAATTAAGGCAAAAAAACTCAAGAATTAAGACAAAAGATCAACTTTTGACCATAAACTTCTGGCATTTAAACAAATTTATTATTGTATGACGAGCCTTCAACAACGGTCACGTTGTGCCGGGAGTTGTGCTTGGACAAAGGCATAGAAATAGAATTTCTAGATTGACAAATGCTCTTTGGGTTGCGCAAGTCTTACTGGTGGAGAGGGACGAGGTGGTGTTGAAATTACGAGTTAGAGAAGGTGATGATGAGGGCTTCAGGTGGGGTTGATTATTATTAAATTCTTCTCATAATTAGTGGCATGACATTCGCCTCTATCTCTGCATACACCCCAATCATTCATTCACCCTTATCCACCTATTCTATCATTATTAATTTGTGCAGAATCTTTACCATGTTTTAGATTCATGTTCGTTAGTTAGACACCGTAATTTGGCTTTTTATAAACCGCGATAATTACTCTGAATTAGATTATTATTCATTTTTCGGTATTTAAATGCTTTTTAGATATCTGTCTAATTTGGATTTTTGAACCGGTGAATTTTAGTAGAAGATCATCCAATAATTTATGACTGAGTTAGCAACATAGACTGAATTTATTCGAAAAGTTCAAAAATTTGATTTCCACTAAATACATTCGAGGAGAAGAGGATAGGATGAGGAGATTAATTTTGTTAATATGAATGAGGATACCTATTATTTATAAAAAAAGATAGTGGAAAGTCAAATTTATACGAAGTAGTAAGACTTATCTCTGACCAGAGAACAATTCCCCACACATTTCACCACATAATAACTTGGTGGTAGTGGCAATCATTTTTATTCTCAACAAATAATAATTTCTTTTAAAAAATATTTGAACCTTATTTTGTAAGAGGTAAAGTCCGTCTAAAACACCTGAAAAAAAAGGTCCGTCTAAAACAAGAATACATATTGTATTGGTTCGGACGTTTCATGATGTGCAAAATGGAAACTTTCCTCTATTCTTGGTGTGATTCTTGTCTTATAGAAATACTTAGGTCATTAAAATCAATAAATACTGTTTGGTCCCAACTTTAAATAATCCTTTCTCTTTGGTCCATAAAATGATTCAACCTCAAATTAACAAGTCTTCAAAAATCAATACAGAAACAAAGCCACCAAAAGCTTGGCTGGAGTAGATTGGAATTGAGACAATACTTAAAAATTTACAGCTCAGATTGAAAAACATTTTTAACATTATTCTAAGGCTCTAAAAATGTTATGGTCAAATTAAAAATTTATAATTATTCATTTTCTATATAAAAAAAAGCATTCTAAATTGTTTTATTTACCCAAATTTGCATCTGTATTTTAAGCAAAAAAAAAAGTATTTAGCATACTATAATAAAGGAAATTGTTTGGTATGTCTTTTTTGTTACGCAAATAAAGTTATCTTTTAATCTTTAATTTCATCTCCAATATATATTTTTGAGGGTAAAGTGCATTTTAGTAATGGATTTAACATTTCATAAGTTACAAATTACAATGTAACATTACCAAAGCAAAGTAAATTTCTTACACAAAAACGACACGTCGCCTCGTGTATATTTCTGGGCTGGTACTGCTACGGACGTAGCTCCAAAGCCACTCCATCCTTTTGGGCCAAACATGGATGAAAGAGAAGTTTATAGTTTCTTCGCTCCCAAGCCCAGAAAAATAGATTCTTCACTCATGTAACACTTGAGCTACATAAAAGGGTCATTTTCACATACATGCTACTTAAATTCATAATTTATAAAGTGAAAGTTAGAGTTTTATACTAAAATGAAATACTTATTTTGAAAAATATCTTCCAATAATACCAATTTTGAAAAATGTAAGAAAAATAAAAATTATTTGAAAAATGTCACATTCATGAGAATCGCTATATTTCGTGAGAAATCGATTTTTTCGTGGAAAAATGAATTTCAGTAAGAAATTATATAATTTTTCAGAATGTTTCTAGAAGTCTCCAAAAGTATTCAAAAGGTCTCTAAAAGTCTTTGAAAAGGAATTTCGATTTTTTATAAGAAGTTTGATTTAATTCAAGATGTCTTCAAATCTCTAAACGTGTTCAATTTGCACAATTCTTTTTATAAAAAAAATGATTCAATGAATTTTATGTTTAATATTTTTTTAATTAAACTCAATTATTTATGTATATATTTATGAATTTTAGTTTATTTAATAATAATTAAATTCGTGTCTAATGGTCTCCAAAAGTCTTCAAACGTCTACGAAAGATCTCAAAAGGTCTCCAAATGTAATCACACCTGCACAAAATCAATCAAACTCAACGAAAATCAACAAAATCAACTTGCATACATAGACAAACACCTTTTTTTTAAGGGCTGTTGTGAACAAATTTTACAACTCGAGGGCGCTTTGTAAATCTAGAAAATCTAACAAGACAGTAGCCCTAACAACCGCCTCCTTCACTATCACTTCATTGTCATCCTCCTTTCGCTGCCGCTATACCTGCAAAATTCAACAAACAAACAACGAACAACATAAAGCATTGAGGCGATTCAGAACGACGAGAAATGGAAGTGGTCTTTCTATCGAGGTGTGCATTTGTAGATCGATTCGTAATCATTGCTAAGGTTTTGACGAGGAATGAAACGAAACCAAAAGGAGAAAGGCGATGAAGACCGAGAAGAGAGAAGACCGAGAAGAGAGAAGAGACGAAGACCAGAGGGAGAGAGTTGACAAGGACTGAGAGTGGCGAGAGGAAAAGAGAGCAATAAACCAGATTTGGAGAGGACGGCAAGGAAAATATCGAAATCAAGAGAGTGGAGATGAGGAATAGAGAAGCGACAAGGGAGGGTGGATGAGAGATAGGAAGATAGAAGCGGCAGAAGAGGGAGGGCGAACGCGAGTGGCTAGGGTTTTAAGTGAAACAAGAAAAGAGAAATAGTAGGGAAAGAGGAGAGAGAAGAAGAGAGACTAGGAGAGATAAACGAGAGTGTGGGAGAGGAAAGGAGGAGAGAGAGAGAGAAATTTGAAAAAAATGAGTGAAAATTTGATTTTTATTTGAGTGAATATAGTATTTTAAAGATCAGATTTCAAGAAATGGCATATGACAAAACTAAAATTAAAAAATATGACATTCACCTAATTACCAAATTTTGGATTCTTTTTGTCCAAATCTTATGGCATAATTAACCCATTTACAAATTCATGCTGCTCACTTTCAATATTTTAAACAGAAATTTTAAATTTACGGTTTGAATATATCAACAATATATAAACAATATTCAAACAACATATAAACATCATTCAGACAATATATAAACAAAATATCAACAACAAATAAATTTCAAATTTGAAAACAACATATAAATAAGATATCAACAACATATACATTATATATAAACAGAACATCAACAACATGTAAATTACAGATTTGTTTGTCTATTGTTTTGAACATATAAACAATATATTGTTTTCAATATATAAACAACATATAAATAATATATAGACAAAAAATAACATATAAACAATATATAAATAAGATATCAACAACATATAAATAATATTCAAATAATATATAGACAAGAAACAACATATAAACAAAACATCTTGAATTTAAAAATACAAAAAAACATTAACAACAAATCAATAACATACCAACAACATATAACCAATATGCCATGAATATGAAAATACATATCCGTGAATTTGAAAAATCACGCTTGTATAGAAGAAATATTGCAGAGTGTATTTGAAATAAGCATACTATGTCTGTACGGAATAAATATTACAAATTTTTCTAAGTGTATCGTGTAATTACCACTATTTATGATGTCCTACATCCCATTACAAAAGGTTCCATTTTCACTTACATATGGCTTAAATTTTTAATTTACGAATTCGTGACCCACTTTCAATATTTTAAGCAGAAATTTCAAAATTACAAATTTATGATGCCAACTTTATAATTTATAGATTACCAAATTGTTTAAAACTTGTTTAGAATCTGTACATTATATATTGAAGATATCAACGACATAAAAACATTTAAACAATATATAAATAATATATCAACAATATATAAACTATTGAACCAACTTTTGGTCAACATGTAAATTCCTTCTTGAAAAGATTATGTCCCAATAGGAATGACAATTTAAGAGGAGGGCGAATTTGATTTTTAGCAAGTTAAAAACTTTTTTGAAAGTCTTTTGCAAATTAAAACCAATAACAAAGTTCTTATAAACTAAAATCAAAGTTAAATGTGGAAGCAACTTAAAACCAAATGTCCAATCTACACACAAAAAAATAAGTCAAATGCGAATGTAAAGCAAGTGAGAGAGAGAGAGAGAGAGAGAGAGAGAGAGAGTAAGGGAAGAGAGAACAAATTCGATTTATAGTGGTTCGGTCCTCCTTGACATACGTCCACTCCTCTAGATTAGTTAGAGAATTTTAATCCACTATCTTTCTCACTTCTGGGTAGAGGAAAATCGTTTACAACACTTGTTTTTGCGGGATTAACAAGCAAACCGTTACACCTTGTTTTAAGGACAAAACAAACAAACCAAATCCCTAATTTTTGTGGCCTCAACTAGAAAACCAAAATCACTTGTTTTCAGGACAAAACAAGCAAACCAAACCTCTAATTTTTGCAGGTAACAAACTAAAAAACATAAACCTTTAGCTTTCTAAGGCTTACTAGCAACCATTCTTATTTTTCTAAGGATCAACAAGAAAACCTATCTATCCTAAGAAAATAACCTTGCTTGTTACATATTAAACCCCAAAGGTATAATAGATTAGAGTTCAAACCAACCCAATAATAAGATTGTAAGTAAATAGTTCAAATGGGTTAGATAGGTAGAGAAGAGAGATAAAGTGAATAGCAATTCTTAACAAGGGTATCTCTTACTTCTCTCTGTCTTGAGACGTCTATTTATAGCCACTATTAGAAATATAGCCGTTAGACCCTCAAAGTATCAGTTGTGAGAGAATGTAAAATTCTGTTTTAATTGACGTCACTATCATTAACTTGCGTTGTTCCCTATTAACGTGCTTTCTTCAAGTATGGATCAGATATCGTGTGTTGTTGGCCATCAACATGTATTGTTGAAGTTGTATCGCTTATGTTTTGATGATTACTTTCATTAGCGTGCCTTGATGCTCATTAGCATGCGTTGATCAGCCCTTCAACGTGCCTTAATGAATGATAAGTGTACCTTGTTCCTCATTCCATAATATGTACTTTCACCCAGATGTTCATCAACGTGCGTTCCTGACTTTTCTATGTGCATTGACGGATCTAATCGAGATTGCATCTTTGAAATCTACGTCAGCGTGTCAGAGAATATTCAGATTCGAATTTCCGAAGAACATCTCATATTTGTCTTCATCTGAAGCTCCATCTACATGCATAAGTCGTCGTTAACGTGCGTTGATCAATTTTTCAAAGATAACACCTTTAATCAACAACTGACATTCTTGATACCATCAACGTTCCTTCAACTTGGTATTTCAAACAAGTTCTGCTCACTCATTCGACAATATGTGTTCCTCATCATTAGCGCGCCTTAATGTTGTTCATAAAGCTTCTAGAACAGCAGAGTATTTGCTAAGGAATGTTGTTGCTTCATTAATGTGCATTTCTAAGGAACGTTGTTGACATATAAGGCTCGTTGGTAGTTCATTAGCGTGCGTTGTTGCCATTTTGAATTCATTAATGTAGTTTAATAGTTACTAAGGTGCCTTATTGATGAATATCAGCAAGTCTACAATTTTGGACCTTTTTTATGGATATTTTGCATTCATCATCATCAAAACTGAACTCAACACTTCTATGTTTTGATGATTTAACAAAACACTTGAAATAGTTAAGCTTTGCATGTCATACAGCCCTCTAAGTGCATTAAAGTATGATTTAAGCACGTTGTGCCATGATCTATGCATACTGATCATACTGGAGGTATTTCGAGTTTTCCAGACTAGACCCATGTGCACAAAACCAGCCACAATCCACACAAGACAGATGCAATGCACGTAGTATGGCATACAATGCGCATAGACGTATTGCATCAAGGAAGCAAAAAGCTCCAGGATTTCTCTATGCATATTGAAGAGGTTCAATGCACACACATGAATTGCAGTGCTCTCAGGTATAAAAATATAATCATACTACGCACACAAAAGAGCATTTTAAGCGCTTAGACGAGATTGTGATGCAAACTAAAAAGTGCTCACAAGCTACGGTAGAGACTCTTTTTATCCTTGTATAGTGGGCGTGGACGAGTAAAGGTGACATTTTTTGAAGAAAGCATACTATGCGCATACAAGCGTTGCTAAGTGCGTAGACATGATTCCAAAAGCTGACAAATCTAAGACGCTACTTGGGAATTTAAATTTGAATATTCCCTGACACAGTCAATTAAAGAATCAAAGGTGTGATATTGGACAAACGTTAACGCACACAAAAGAATTGTGCAAAGCGCACGGAATTGAAACTCTATGCACACAAAAGGCAGTCTACGTTCATAGTAGTCATCTAATGTCAATTTAATTCAAGCAGTCGCTACTGGAACTCCATGCAATGAACGCTAATGTTGTACAAGGTGCACAAAACTCTGATGGTCTCACATACTATACATGTAGTAAGGATGCAACGCACATATTATAGGGTGATGTCATTAGAAATCAGATTTTGATATTTTCTTACAACAACTACTTTGGGATTCACAACGACTATTTTTGTAGAATACCTATACATAATCTTGCCCAGAATGTGAGAAGGTATGAACAATCTTGAGAGAATGCTCAAGTTTTGTCATTTTGATTCTTGAATTTCTTTCTCTAATTGTTCTTGAACTACCTGAGTTCTTGCATACCAATTGACCTTTTGATTTTCTATTTTTTTACTGGATTGGTGTGTTCTACTAATTTAAATTTGGGAACTTGTTTGTAATTAAGCTTAGATTTTAAGCTTGAAGAGTAGTATATGTTTGTCTTGTTTGTTTCCTTGAAAAACAAGAGAGATATTGGTTTTCTTGTTTTGTCTAGCTAAAAATAAGGTGTAAAAGGTTGCTTGTGAACCTATGAAAACAAGAGGTGTAACGGTTTTTCTTGACCTAAAAGTGAAGAGTTTATTAGTGAATTCAAAACTCTAGTGAACTAGAAGAGTTGATATAGGTCAAGGAGGACTGAACTACTATAAATTCAAACTTGATTCTCTAACCCTTCATCTCTTTAATTTTATTTTTTGTATGTTTGTATTTTGGATTGATCTACTGTTTGATTTGTAAAAAGTGTTGAAAAGCTTTCAAAGGTTTTAAAGTTCGAGCACAAATCCAATTCATCTCCCCTCTTGGATTGCCGTATTGGGCTTACCTAAACAACAATTAAACAACATATAAACAAGATATTAACAACATATAAACAAATTCAAACAATATATAAATAAGAAATCAACAACATATAAACAAAATATATCAACAATATGTAAATAACATTCAAATAAAATATAATTAAGACGCATTGAATTTGAAAATAACATATAAACAAGATATCAACAGCATATAAATAATATATAAACAAGAAATCAACAACATATAAAACAACAGTTAAACAAAAGATATCAACAATATATAAACAATATTCAAACAGTATATAAACAAAACGCTTTGAATTTGAAAATACGAAAAAACATTAGCAACAAATCAACAACATACAAACAACATATAAAAAAGACGATGTAATTTTTAAAATACATAACCATGAATTTGAAAAGTCACTCGCATACCATAAAAATATTACAAAGTGTATTTATTATCTGTCCGTACGAAATAAATATTACAAATTTTTCTATGTGAGTCACGTGATTACCACTTACAAAAGTATATTTTTGGTTTTAATAAATTAAGTGATTTTCATTTTAGCAAATTGAGCAGTCAGATCATAAATTGGTAGGTGTAATATTTCACATAGTAAAAAAGTTGAAAAATTGGGATAATAATAATAATAATAATAATAATTGATTCTGGTGGCATTCGTCTCAACTCTACAAGTGCAATGTGACATGGGCTAATCTAAAAGGGTCCAAGACATGACAGAGCAAAACTTGCTTCTCTAGATGATGATGGAGACTTAGTACATACTTGGATATTTTGCTGGAGAAATGAAGAGAGTTCTTGATCATGATTGTATATCATTAAATTAAATCAATCCCCACCTTTCATTAAGAAAATGAAACTTATACACCTTTTGAGGCTCTGATTTGTATCATCCAAGACTTATAAAAGCAATTTTTGCTTAAAACTGGAGAGTTTTCTTGTATGTTCTCTTTTACTTTTCTCCGAGTTCTAAATGAGTAGACCAAGCGAACATAGTCACCAAAGCAAGTGGCTAAAGCCACACGGTTGTTAGCGATAATCTAAATCCGTGAAATAAAAGATTGGGTTAAATCCTATGTCGTCTCTGTATAACATTGAAATTTATTATCTAATCCCTCACGTTTCAAAAAATTCCTCTCCGCTCCCCAAGATTTCTCGAAATAGTCAACCGTTAATCCTTACATGTTAAATCTAACAGATTTTGATAAAAATTCTATTTTGCCTTTCTTTCTTCTCCTCAATCATTTCTCTACACATTCTCTCTCATTCATCTCTCCCAAAGAAATAATAGTCTTCATTCATCCCAAATTGTATGTTTAAAACAATTTTTAAAAAATAACTTGAATTCCATTATATTGAATTTTTATTCATAATATTCCATGAGCAAGATGCAAATCTACTTTTACAATCATTTTTTTAAGTAATAAATATAGAGTGCTTCAGATCTAGATCGGCTTGATTTCAACTATCTCTAGCAAAAGAGTTCGACTCAACTTCCAAACCCAGCATCACCAGCAACTGTGTTCAACTCAGATCCACGACACATAGTGGAAAAACAGACAATTCCATCCAGAAACTATTTTTGCAGCAATTAACAACCATTAACAATGGAGCTCTTTTCTCTCAGCAATTAACAATCATTTTTGCATGGAAAAAGCATTCAATGACTTCTACATACATTCAAAACAGAATCCACGATATGGAATCATTACAAATGACAATCTCGGTTGCTACAACAATGTGAAATCCTGCAATCCTCCATCTTCTTTTATGCCTTTCAAATCGACTAGCATCCTCATCTTCCCAATTGCTTCCACATCCACTGC
>CAODLS012124567.1:0-12972 GCA_948243855.1 Flueggea neowawraea
ACATGCTTGCCTCGAGAGGCCCGCCAAAATGCAAAGAACAATCAGCAAAAGTAGTTGCTAGATCAGTATTAGTGGGCTTCATATGCTTAATCTTTTTCTTCAGTGGACGGTTTATGACAATTCCAAATGGCCCTTCTTGTGCATGTCTAGTTCCAGATCTAAGAAGAAGAACAACAGTTCTTTCGAAAGTGCGGACTCCATCAAGTTTTTCTGTGGCAACAAGTACACAGCCAGTCTCAGGCACTGATATAGGGTGTGCCCATTTCAAACTAAGAGGTTTGGATGCTTGGTCTTTTCCACTTTCACTGGGAGCATCAGACTCTGTTTTCTCTGCCTGTAAAAATATCCAACTGTTAATTTTGAAGCTCACTGATGGAAACATTCTGATGACAAACAGAAATTCAAGAATGAACTGTCGCATTTTCCTTCAATTGGAACATCAGGTGATAACTCCTTACACGTGTATTATTGAATTTTGTCATATAGACTGAGCAAACTTCTTAAATTACTCTTACAATGTAAGTACAAAAATTTAAGATAGCACCTAGAGAAAATTGGTGAGTGTTCCTACATTAGCTTCTAGCCATATGCACTGTCTTGAGTGCACTGTGCATAAATGGAGCATGAACAGCATACAGACAAACAACAAATCAATAAAGTACCTGTTCTCGAATAACCAAATTTGCTCTGAATTCTCTCCAATCCAATATTGTTTGATGGGACTTCTGCGAAGCAGCATCATTTGATTCATTGCCATCGGGGGAGTTACTTCCCTTTGAACCATCTCCTTCTGGAAGAGACCGATCACCATTTCCTGCTCATATTACCAAAATCATCAAAATTTATAGTATATTTCAAAAAAAAAAAAGCATTATGTCATAACACTATCATTCTAAAGTCTGACACTGTATTGCAGCTAATGTTATTCATTAACAAGGGCTTTTCTTAAAAAAAAAACTGTGATTCACTAACAAGGTAACATCAAACTAAAGTATGAGAAACATGGTTGCAAGCATTTTGAGCCAGGCTTTAGCATGCTAACAATCGTTTATAAAAAAAGATTTAAAACTATTGGGTAGAAAATACTTTCCCTTAGGAAAGTTCTTTACACAAAAAAAATTAAAAAAAATTGTTTTTTGTTTGGCACAAAAATGCAAGAGAAAATATTTTCCAATAATTGTTTGACAAAAGATATTATACCAATATGAATATTAATAGAACTATGAAGGTCTGGTGCCGGTCTGATAATGAAAGGGCAGAGGTTGTTCGGGGTGGCGGTTGAGGGTTGGCCAGTGGCGTAGGTTGGTGATGGTATGGAGTGGTGGCGGTATAAAGTCTTCATGGGCAGAGTTAAGAGAATGTGCGTGGGGTGGAAAAAATGACTTCAACTTTTATAAATAGGAAATCATTTGCACAAATTATACAGGTCACTGCGAAACTGTTTTCCCTTGAATTATTTTTTTTATGTGCAACCAAACATTGGAAAATGTAAAACATTTCCCTCAAACAAATGAAGGCTTAAGATCAACTCTTTATCAAACAAGCCAATCCTATTCCATTTGACTCACAAAATCAAAGCTAAATAAGGCAAACTTTCATCTTGTGCAGAAATTTAAGTCATGAAATCACTTCATTTGTAAATTTATCTAAAATTGACATGTTAAATCAAAAACTAATATTCGATCTTCTTTTAATAACTAGAAAATACTTCTTTTATTGACAATGTAGGTAACTAGATATGAAGTTTAAATTGAAAAAAAAAAAAGCAAAATATTGGTAGTTAATAGTCAGCTCTGAATCTACAATCCAACTCTTCATGAGCCTTAACAACAGAATTTTGCCTAACTGAAACTGAACTTTTTTTTCTGTGTACAAAGCGTAAAAAGAAAAAACACAAGCTTGGCCAATCTATGGAGCATGGCAAACATGAATAAGCCTTCGTTGAGCTGAATGCCAATTGCTAAGTAGCTTATGATGGACTAGCTTACTTGCAACAGCTTCATTTTAAACTTTCTATAATTTCAATGAGAAAGCCAAACCAAGATGATCACAAGTGAATATGGTTGTGCTTCCTTTGGTGAATAAAAATCCTATTTTGCACATTAAATTTTTAATGAATTTTACCCATGAGGAGCTTAACAAGAGTCTAAACACCCAAAAATAAAATACAGAGCCAACATTTCATTCAAAGTTTTGTTCTTTCCCAATGAATTTACAGATAAACTCACTATCTATCCTAATAAGAAGGCAAGGTTTATTGTTTTCATTGATACATAGAAGTTAGTGGAAAATCCAATCATATTGGTTGATTAAAATCATAAATCTAAAAACAAATTTATGAGCACAATCAAACCAAATCGCATCAAGGAACTACTGATCCAGTACAGTACAACAAATGGGCTTTAAAAAGTCTAGTTGCTTCCATGGTGATAAATCAATTCTAAACAAATGAGGTTTCAAAGGCTTCTAAAATGTATGCAATTCAACATTGACCATTAAAACACAATAATTTAAAGAAAAAAAGAAGCACAAAGAAACACAAGATCAAATTATGCAACGAAATGAACAAATTCAATGACTAAGACATATTATCGAAGACAATTAAAACCCAAACCTAATCGACCAGTCAAAACGACAAACAGAGAAACGACAATTGGAGAGTAAAAAGGAAAAAGATAGGCATACCAGGAGAAGAATTATTACTATTATTTTTCTTAGCCATGGCTCTGACAACTGAAGAAGGACGATGATACCCAGAAGAAGAAGACGACGCCTTAGCAGAAATCTTTGGCCACAAAAGCCTGATCTCCAATAACCCAATTCGGGAGAAAGTGAGAGGATTGGGTTTTTCGTAATTTCTGCGACAGAAAGGAGAGGGACTCGAATTCTTCACATGGAGTGCCCAAAGAGGATCCATTTCTGACTCTCCACTGTGTGTGAGAGCAGAAGTGACCGCAGACTTTTCTATTCCGTTCTTTTTTTTCTTTTTGGTACTTCTGGAAATTGGAAAAGGACACGCGAGAGAAAAGGAGACGTTAAAACGGATGAGAGGGAAAGAGTCAGAAAAAAATAGGCTAACAGATATATTTTAGTATTAAAATTCGTTAGCGAGTACCTCGGAATGCTGTTAAATATCCTCGTTCGTTTACTCTATGGGAAATTACGTGGATATAATTGACGATTGTCCATATGTCTCGTTTCATTCATATATTTTCAGAAAACTCATATTGCATCCCTAAGTTTAAAGGCGTTAGCAATATTTGACACATTAGAGAATGATATTTACCCTCCAATAATAACCCTGGTTCTGTGATGTATTGGAATGAGTTATATTAAATGTTTCATTTATTTATTCAAATTGTTGAATCAATAAAAGATAGGTATGCTGAATTTTGGACTTCCATCACATTAGTCCTCGTGGGTCTTACTAGGGCCTCATGGACTTCGACCCCATGTCATTTCAATAATTTTTCACACCTATCTTTGAATTCCTCAGAGGTGGGAGTAAAGAATATAGTTATTACGTGTATCCTATGTTGTGAAATAGGTTTGATGCGAACGAACAAACTTTAAAAGCCATAACTTTTACATGAGGACAAATTTTGGGGCTTATTATATATTAAAGAAAAGCTAACCCTATAACGGTTTCAACAACTTCATCATTGAAACCAAAGTTTTTGGGTTACATTCCATCGTTTAAAGGGTGTTTTACACCTTTAAAGTTTTGTGGCTCCTTTTTTACCATGTTTTTTCCTTGAAATAGTTCCTTTCTCTACCCCATTTTATATTTTTTTTCTTTATCTTCATGGTTTGCATATTCCAAAGTATGGTTTAAGTTTCGAAGTTAAAGTTCTAACATTTTCTCTCCGAAAAGCAAGCTTTTTTTTTCCTTTCTCAAAAGATTCAAGACTCCACCTTTCTTCATTTTAGGCTTTGGAAAGGATTGAGTAAAGGTAATCACAGCATAAAATCTTCATGATTGTGATGTTTTTGTAGGTTTCTTTTGTCTCTTTTTTGGTTGTTTCTTCTTGTTTCAAGCATTTTCTATGGCAATTTTGCATCTTTTTTTTTTTTGCATTTCTAGTGGTTATATTATGTGTTTTCAAGCGATTGGCGATGATTTTCAGTGCTCTGGAGCAGTGGAGAAGGCGGCGAAGGAAAGCTAGTGGGAGTGTTGGGGCATATGGGACAAAACGACACGAAAATGCACTAGACGATAAAGGAAAAACATTGCATCGTTTTGAAGAAAGTGTTATGGTTGGAATTATGCTTCTACTGACTATGCTATGAAACTCGTCACATTGCATCGCTCCTCTTTGCTTACCAAATCGTGCCATGTGCCATTTTTTGAGTTGTTAGATCCGAGCTTACCTAATCAGCTTGGTACGCAAAGAATTAGATCCCAACCTAAGGCTATCCTTAAATGATGCCACATGTCTCTTTATTAGCCATCAAATCCGAGCTCATTAAAACATGAGGCACAATCACTAGATTTGAACCTTAGGTTGTCCTCAATGGTGCCACATGTCAACTTCCCAGCCATCAGATCTTGCGAATGGCTTTTTTTGAAGCTGTTCGATCTAAGCTCACATTTGTTACCATGAGTATAATCACACCACACTATGTCTTCTACATTTGTTTTATTCGTATGATTGTTTCCACGTGGCATGAACTGGAGTTGTCAAATTGCATCGCCATGAACCTATCCGCACTAGTTTGCCTTCTTATTTCTTAAGGGAAACAACTTAGTCCCCAATCAACTTCATCCTAAGAGTTGCACTAACTTGATGGTATTCCACTCACTTTGTTGTTTGAAAAAAGACGAGCCTTCGCTGCCTTTATTTTACTGTTTCTTTCAACTTAGAAAGTGTTCAAAATGCATTGAGACCTTTTTCATTCAAAAGTCTCAAAGTGCTAACTCTCTATTCATAGACAATGTTACTAGGCCATCTAAAGGATTTGAATACCATTAACTTATAGTCCTTCCTCCTAAATCTCATTAGGATGCACCTTTGCCATAATGTCGAGGTAGATTAAATTTGTCTAAATTTGATCATCTTCAATTGAAGGAAACCTTTAGCCCTCAAATCGCGATTCTAACTTCTAGAGGCCAACTTAAATTTTTCAACTCTTATCAATATGAAACTTGTCAAATGCTTGTTGAGGAGTAATTTAGCAATCGACTAATCCCTTTCTCGTTGAGTATAGATGTTCCCAACCTTAATGAGGAGGTTGATCCTTCTAATAACGATTTTCCTTCCTCTCCTCTTGTAGAAATGCTAATTTTAAGTTAGCAATCTAGTCATTCTTCCATAAGAGAAGAAACTCATAATGTTCAATCTTATGATACCTCTAAAAATTATTTAGAAGGTGATTTAAATTTTTAGTTGTTCTTTCAACTATTTCTTCATGATTCTAAGCTCATTTCTTGAAATTTTGCAGAAATGGATCATCTTAAGGAGGTTTTGAGCAATATGGGAGAAACGAAGCTCAAGAGGGGTAAGATCAATTGGATTTCTTCAAAGAAAACACAACAAGAGAGGGATTCACGTGCATTCTTTCCTAGGGACAAGAGTGTTGAGTTCAATTTTGATGATTATGAATGCAAAACATACATGAAATAGGTGCAAAGCTACATACTTGCTCATATCTAGCCACAAAACACCTTATGAGTCATCTAAGTACGCTGAAGGACACACAGCTACATTCTACATACACAGCAGAGCTTACGAAGCATGTAGAAGTGTATGGCAGTGAAGGCAGAAAGCATCAGACCTTTCTCTACGTACGCATTAGTTGGTACTAGGCACGTTGAGGAGCATCCAGATTAAAGAGAAAAAGGTCAAGGAATGTAGAGACAAGTTGAAGGATGAACAAGGCATGTTGATGAGCAAATGTGTGATCTTTAAATAGAAATGATACTCACACAGAAGAAATCAACAGCGCATATAGACAAGATGAGCTAGACTAGCTGACAAGGCCAGAAGTTTGAATTTGAATATCGCTGACACAAATCACATGCAAAATCAAAGGTGCAGAGGTTAATAAGACGTCTACGCACGCAGAGCACAGTGCAACGCACGCAGGAAGCCACTGGGTGGAAAGTGTTCATTCTGGAATTCATTGCAATGCACATTGAATAGTGATCAACACACATGGAAATTCCAATAACGCACGTAGAAGATCACCAACGCACGTAGATACTGATCCACTCAAAGTCGAGACCACTGGAGTTCTTACAATGCATGCAGACTTGCATACACAACACGTAGAACTTAGATGGAATGAAAAACTACGCGCGTAGAAGAAGAATAATGCACGTAGTGAAGGGTGACGTCAGTATTGAGCATAATTTATCTTATTCTCCAACGGCTACTTCAAGGCCCCAACGACTATATCAAGGCCCCAACGACTATATTTCGAAGAGTAGCTATAAATAGACGTCCAAAAACAGAAGAGAAATGAGAGATGCATTTGCTAACACTTTCTAATCTTTCTATCTCTCTTCTCTACCTTTACAACCCTTTTTGAGCTATTTACTCGCTATTCTTTTGTTGGGTTGGTGTGAAATTTAATATATTACATCTTTGGGTTAACTTTATAAAAAGAAAATTTATTTTCTTGGGGTAGATATGTTTTCTAATGAGTCTTAGAAAACTAGAGTTTCGATTTCCTAGTTAATCTCGTAAAAACTAATGGTTCGGTTTCCTAGTTAATCCCGTAAAAACTAGTGGTTCAGTTTCCTAGTTGATCACGTAAAAACTAGAGGTGTGGTTTGCTTGTTTTTTCCTAAAAACAAGTGTAATTGTTTTTTGTTAATCCCATAAAAACAAGGTATTACAGTTTGCTTGTATATACCGCAAAAACAAGAAGTTTAAACGGTTTCTCTCCACTCGGAAGTGAGAAGATAGTTGATTGAATTCTCTAGTGAATCTAGAGAAGTGGAAGTAGGTCAAAAAGACTAAACCACTATAAATATTGAGTGTTGATTTTCTCTCTCCCTTATTCTCATTTACTTTCTTTATTTGATTTATATTTGCATTTGACTCATTATTGAGTGTGTAGCTTGGATCTTTAGAGCTTCCGCATTCGACTTTGATTTTGTTTTAAAAGAACTTTGTTATTTGTATTAGTTTCCAAAAGATTTTCAACAAAGTTTTTGAACTTGCTAAAAATCTAATTCACCCCTCTTGGAGTGCCATTTCCACTTCATATTGGGACTCTACAAGGAGCAATTCTTCCCATCCATCCCATTGTTTGAGGAGCAAAGATTTTGAGCTAAAGAGAAGCAAGTCCATCGATCAAAGAGTTAGAGCACTTATGGATAATGATAGAGTTAGGGAGTCTAGATCTCAGAGGAGACCATATGATCATGGGTATAGACCATCCAACCATGATGATAGAGTTAGATTGCACGGCAAATCATCTAATTAGAGAAGTAAACCCCCTGAGTCTAAACCTATCGATAGAGCTAATCAAAGGAGTAGACAATTCGAGTATGAGCTTATTGATCAGAGAAGTGGACCATCTGAGGTCATTGAGAAGGTTAAAGCTAGATCGATAGGTAGAGTATCTAAGCAGGGTAATGAGGTTTTCCCTTCCAAGGGTAAAGCATTCGAATCTTCTAGTGCACCTCAGCAGAATAAGACATTTCTCAGTTAGGACTTTCTTATTTGGAACATATTGTAGAATCGCCTAAAAGTATGGGTCCTAATGCTCTTGAGAGGCCGCTTCATCGATTTCTTCATAGTGAGATCTTCGGCAATGTTCTTTTTCTAAACTTACCCCTCCTATTATGCATAAGTGACAAGATGACAGCAAAAGCTTCATGGAAAGCCATTTCTGATGGAGCCTCATTTACTTCAGATCGATTCAGTTACTATGATTGATATGGCTAGCAACTATTCTCTCTTTAATACTTCCATGAGATGCGAGCGAGTATTTTGGCAATTCTACTACTACTATGGATCAATCTGATATTAACTTAGTCAAGCTGGATTTCTCTTCTCACAACTTTTTGTTGTGTGTATCATACTTTGAAGCTTGCATCTTTATTACTTCTTTCTTCTTATAGGGGTGCAACAAGCCATAATAGCCTTTTCCATAGATAGATATCTTCACAAGTGGCTTGTTGTTGAGGAGAGGGCACACCAAATCCGTTGAGAGCAATATGAAAAACTGAAGACTATTTGCAGCAAAGCTTACCATGACCTCACGTCAACTAAGAATACCAAACAAGATCTTAAAAAAGTCAAAAGGAAGCTCGAATATTCTAATAAGGAATTTTAGTCTGTAACAACGATCTTATTACTAAGTGCAATTTTCTCCATAGGGTCACTTGAGTCTTTGCAAAAGGATAAACATTAGTGGAAAAGGGAAAAATATGACCTACTAAATGAGCTAAAAAATTATAATGCTTTGAAAGATGACCACAAGAAATTTAATAGGAATTGGAGCAAAGAAGATTTTAGGTCTCTTCTAGCAAAGAAAATGAAGTACTTTGTGCAGACTACTTCCCACTCAGCTGAGATTAAGGAGTTCAATGAGAAGCTTACTTTTGTTAATGCTTCTCTTGAGACACTTAGGGAGAAACATGAGGCTGAGAAAAAGAATTCGATCGAGGAAGCTATTCTTGAGTTCCACCAATCCAAAGAGTGTTACAACCTTATGGCTTGATATAGCTGTTGGAATTTGCGGCTCGTTTATGACATTCATAAGTAAACAGTGCAGCGAAAATAACAAAAATTGTAAGCCTAGAATTCCACCAAGGACCCATGCATATCAACATATACGATTAGGATTAGTAGATTTACCTTGGATCCAAAGCTTGAATGTTTGATCATGTGAAGTGTTGATATAGCTTTTAGTATTCAAAACCTCGAATCACCTTTCGAACTCACGTTACCTTTGCGCGAATGTGTCTAGAGGTATCCACACAAACGAACTTCCTTCGGATTGATGGAGTGTACTAGCACCTTTTAGAATCTTCTCACAAAATAATTTTGCAATTGTAAATTTCTTTTTATTTTGGGATATATATGTTCTATATAAAACTTTTATGCTTCTTAGCATGTTAACATATACTATTTGTTTTATGTATAATGTTTGATCTTGATATATGAGGGTATGTGGTATTTGTTATGCTCAAACCACAATTCGTTCGCTTATTTGTTAATAGATACTCTGATTAAAAAAAAAAAGATGTAGAGATGCACCATCAATCATTATGTTGGATGGTCCATACACTTAGTGTTAAAAAAGATATGTGGATTGACCTTTTGCTATCAAACAAAGGGTACAAATTCTCTTATCAATTTGCTAGCCCAATTAATCTCTAACTAATTAATCTCATTTTATTATTGGCATATTACAATTTCTTGAAGCTGGAATAACTTTAATTTAGTAAATCCTTTTTTTATTTTTTATACAATTTTAACAAATTTCTTTTAATCCTATTTTTAGAAATTTTTTTAAAAGCCGGTTGATAAAATTTTTTAACCCATTTATTAAACCAACTTTTTCACTAAAACTAAATGATAAATGCTCTACGGTAACCATTTTTGCTAAACCACTACTACATTCATTATGATCATAGCGAAATAAACTAGGATGAGAAGAAGAAGAAGAAGAAGAAAGAAATCCAATTAATTGCATTTGGTCTCTACCCAATCCCACCTTGTAAGGATGTTTCGATTGAAGATGTCGTATGAACGTCCCATAGCCCTCTCCATGCTTGAACTTGTACACCTGTGAGCAATAATTACAAGAAACGTCAAATTTATTATTACCTTTTGGCGTTTTCTTAAAATGCACTTTGAAAATTTTGGAAGTAAGAACTCTTCCTCCCGCTTCCCCCTTTTCGGTGGGAATTGGTTGAGTTTCACTCTCCCGTGTTCCAACATTTTTAATTTTAATATTTTTAAAATTTCTATTCTCACCAAAGCTTTCCATTCTTTTAAAAAAAATTATTTTCAAAAAATGTAACTCTAAAAATATAATAAAAAAAATAAGTAAATTAATTACAGTAAAAAAAATTTGAAGCAAAAATTTCACAAAATGAAACCTCTTGTATTAGTAAAAACAAAAAATAGAAAATAATTGAGAAAAATATGAAATTAATAATAAATAAGACTAATTTGAGAGTGGTAAGAATGATGAGAGAGACTAGAAGAGACTGAGAGAGAATATGTGTGGAGAGAGTGTTAAGAATGTTGAGGTATTTATTGAAAAAAATGAAAGAGGAAAAAACAAAAATAGCCTTTGGATTTACAGGTTCCAATGGCTAAATCTTGGTTGAACTACCGGTTATGAATTATCGGTTTAGAACCGTGTAGAACCGGCGGTTCAATGGATTTTGGAACCCCTTAACCACCGGTTTTTACTGTGCTGTTCACAGTTCTGGGTCAGTTTCAGTTTTGATCGCCCTAAGTCCGATCCGATTCGATTTGGCCATGTCCATCCAACCCTAATAGGAGAGGGTATTATAGGGTGTACATAAAAATTGGAATTGAATACAAAAATGTGTATGTAATATCTCGCTCCTGTTGACAATATTTGAATGTAATAAGTCGACTTTGATTTTTGGTTTAGAGAGCAACTCATGAAATTGGTGTTTTTCAGGCATGGATAATTGATGGATTTAGGTTGATTTTTGTCTCCTTGATCATATTGGAGGATGATTGAACGACGTGCTTTGGGCGAGGAAAAATCAAATTTTGGCATGCACGGACACAGACACGGACGTGTGATGCCATCCGTATCCCAAAAAAATGAAAAAGGAGAAAACCATCCATTTCTAGAGTTACACAGTCACGAGCCCATGATCGTGTCTTACATCGCATTGCCCGTGTTCTTGTTTTAGGTAGGTGCACGAACAGAAACACGACCATGTCTCTACTTGTGTCTTTAATGAAAAAACACGGTTTGCCCCAAAATGCTGTCATTTTGCCCTGTTTTGCTTATAAATACACCCATCGTCTCTCCTTCGATCACACACACCTTTCTCCATCATTTCTCACCCAAAATCCATCTCAAATCACTCCCTCTTGCTCTCCATCCGTCCTCCTTGCAATCTAGAGGTAAAATCTTTAACTTTTCTTGGTTTATTTCCTATTTTTGTTGTTGCATTTCCTTGATAGATGTAATGGCTGTTGGGTGACGGTCTTGGAGTTAGGGTTGTGATTTCTTGTTGATTTTTCAGCAATGGGGAGTTAAGGGTGATGTATTATGATGAGTTTTAGTCCATGAATGCATAAAGTAGGCTATTTTGAATGGATTTTTCTCATTTTTGAAATGGGTGTAAACAAATCCGAATTTGAATTGTGTGTGACGGTTTTGATGTGTTTCTTGGTGGTTTTGAATTCCTTCTTTGTTTGTGGCACTCACAAATTTGGCCTTGCCATAAGAAAATATGACAAGGGTGTGCATCTATTTATAGGTACATGGAAAACTCTAAATAGGTACACTAGGGTTAGCCTTTCTTATGCACAAGAATATGAACTCCTAATTAGTTATAAACTCCTCCTAATTAGTCATGCACTCCTAATTAGTCATGAACTCCTAATTAGTCATGCACTCCTAATTAATCAGGAACTCCTAATTAGTAATGCACTCCTAATTAGTCATGTGCACTAATTAGAGCTCCTAAAAAATAGGAGGGCATAGAATTTTTCCTAAAAAATAGGAGTGTGTAGAAATTTTCCTAAAAAATAGGAGGGTGTGCCGAATTTTGCCTAGGGTTTATTAATGTTATTGAGCTTTTAATTACATGATACATTGTCATTAAATAAATCACTCCCTTATTAAAATATATGGGCCGAAGTTATTATGTCATACATAATAACTTGTCCATAAAATATTTAACTTAATAAGATGTAATTTATAATAAAAGCCTATTACATTAATGAATTATATCTTATATCATATTTAAAATATAAATCATAAAACTCTGAATTATTAATAATTAATTAAATTAATTATCTCAATAATTTAAATACTATAACATAGAATATTTGTGATCAAATCCAATTTGTTATAGTGTGTGACCTAATAGACCCACTCGAAATTGGCAATGAGCCTTGTTCCAGAGCTTGGCCCCAAAGTCCATAAGCGGTATCTAGTAATTCATTATAGCAACCCCAAATCGAGTGGATATTCGAGTTTACCTTTCACAGTTTGATATTTAGTCCTTTTGTCTCATGATATCTCATCTAAGTATGATGCATGGTCACATGTCAACCTTATATTCCTTTGCATATTTCTTGATCTCAAGTAGATTGATATAACGGATGACATTGATAAACCCCTTTATCAATTCATTCGAGTATGCATACATTACATCAATCCTACTCATCAAGTAGCTAAGAGATATCACTCTTCATAAGAGGAATAAATCCATCACTCCCACTATCACTCCTCTACATGATTCATGACATATCCAATCATAGCCTTTATTGTTACCCTGTTATAGAAAATGTTTGACTAAGTCAAAACATGCGATTTCTCATGTAGGAGTCGAAGGTGAGTTTTAGTCAGAGGACTCAAATATCACCATTGCATGAAAGCTACTTTATGACAACAATCCATGAAGTGCTTGTTGGGAACTCTACGTGTGATCATATCAAATATGGGCAGCGGAAACATGTTATAAACACGTAGAACACAGCCAAGAACATTTTCATATAAACAAAATTAACAACAATGGAAAACATGCATATTAAATAAAACGTGTATGAATGGTTACCTCTAATCGTTTCGCACAATCGTTTCCTTATTTTCACCAAAAGTAACAAGTTAAAACTTTACGTTTTAACCCCTTGAAGGATCTTTAGAACCTATAGAAAACAAGAAATAAGGTGAAGAGTTGTTGTTCGCGAACTCTCTCTACAGTTTCACACACGTAACCTATTGATTAGGCAGTGTGTTAGCACTCGAATGCTCTCAAACAAAGGTATGTGTTTCGATTTTGTAAAG
>CAODLS012124812.1:0-10608 GCA_948243855.1 Flueggea neowawraea
ATCAAACCAATCATATATCCTGACTCTAATCAATCCCCTGAACATGAATCCAACCTCAGATTCCACAAATAAACTCCAATTAGTCCTAATCCTCAAACCCGAACCTAACCCTAGGTCCACCAAAAACTCATCAAATCATTCGATTCAAAGCTTGAACCGTGGTCATCTAAGTCCTATCTAACATGATCTAGCATCATCTAACATCCATTCATCAAGAATCATTCGAAAATTGAAACTCATTTCAAATTTGGCCAAATGACATTTTCATGAATCAATGCATGAAAATGAGTTAGAAATGAAGAAACAATGTTGATCTTACCTCAGAAATGGATTGGGAACATTGGGGGAGCAATGTAAGAGAGTTTCAGCCCGATTGAGAGTGATTTGAGTGAGAAATGATGGTGAAAGTCGAGTTTCGGCCATTTTAAGAGATGCAGATCAAAACGCGCCGTTTCGACAATTACAAAGGCAACATACGTCATACACAATGACAACGTACGTTGTGGCTGCGCACAATATACATTGTACCTCACAACGCACGTTGTGAAGCATCCAGTAGCCACATATTCGAAGAAACACAACTCAACGCATGTCGTATCACGGCAACGTACGTCAATCATCCTCGCATCCCAGATAATGTACGTCGTACCTATATAATATACGTTATGCTGCTTTTTCCGATAACGTACGTCTTCCTCACTCGACAATGTACGTTGTACCTAACTCAACACACGTTGTTCGATGTCCAATCACATACTTGACATTTCACGCTTCTCAACATGTATCAGACCTCTCTCGAGATTCGATAACACCTAATCCTTGAAAATAAGTCTGATTATCCCCAAGATCAAATTGGACTTGGTCAGAAAGCTACAGTATTCCTAACAAAAATGGGCAGAATATTACAATAAATAGCAACAATCTTAATGGATATGATACTTTTATCAAGAACCTCGATCTCCTGCAAAATAGAGAAAAGAGCTTTGCACTCACAAAACTCTCTAATGCTAAAGTCAGTAAAAGGATGAGTTTCGATATATATGTAAGTAATAAAATGTACCTTCCTTTGAGGTAACAGTGTGCTATTTATAGAGTGTGAAGAGGACTTAATAAGATGATAGACGATTAGCTTTTGAAATTTAAATGTAACAATATCAGATCATATCACTTTTTATGACATATGTATTAAGTGTCTCTTAAGAAAAACTTCTAGAAAATAGGTCCTCTCACATGGACTTGATCTCTTGCCTTGGACCTATTATGACTTGTTTTCGGACCATGACTAGCATGCAAGGCGAACCGAACCAGAGGCTCGGTCCATCTCACAAAAGTCTCAGAGAATCATATATTATACCCAACTTATTCATTTTAAAACCATTCGTTAAACCAGAATATAACTGTATAAGTTAAAACATAAATTATACATATATAAAGTAAACTGAGTAGTAAAATATAAAATGTTAGCAAAATCATATACGAGTAAATTAGTATAATCAAAATACAAAATATAACCCAATAACCCAACGACAACCCAGTGTAGAGCTCTACTACAAACATATACGGAGCCCGATCAAAAAGGCACTCACTGTCAAAGGAACGCCTCACTGAGAATAAGGATGTTGGACGGTTGCTGGATTCCAAAAGTATACCTGAAAAATATTAGGGGAAAGCGGTGAGTAAACTCAGTGAGGGACGACGCTCTAGATCATTTCTGAGACTCACATAAACCATTTTGAAAACATTTTCAGAAAATAACACATGTACATATATAATTAAATACTAATAGTATACACTCGTATACGAATAGTAGTAGTGTAAAAATTCATTTCGAAAACGTTCGCACAGATAGCGAACAACAAACAATCATACGAAGTGGTTCGGCATAACCAAGTCTGCATCCTCCCAAGTATCAACTTGAGAGTTTTCTTCACTATTTTCCTTTTTAAAAATAGTACACCAACTTGCTTCTAAAGGGTAAGCACTTTTTATACATTTTAAGCTTCACAAGTGCTTGAAAATTTTTAAAATTTCCTAACTTCATAGGTGCTAAAAGACCTTACAATCGCTCAATAGTGTTACAAGAATGTCTATAAAACACTTTTCAAAAGGATTTGCAAATTTAAGCTCAAAAAGAAAAACTAGCTCAATATTTTCAACAAGAATAACTCTAAAAAAATATACAAATAGAGATCAATAATTGAACTTTCTTTGAGCTTTTTAAGGCCTATATATATCCAATGGTGACTAGAAGACTATTGCAGTAGATTTTAAGTCGTGGGAAAAGTTTTTATGACTATTGCTCTGTTTTGAATTAAAGCTGCCAATTTTAGTTGTTTTTTTGATAGAAGTTATGATAGAACTTTCATACCTAATACAATCAGCGTTGCACTATTTAACATACTTGCTAATAGAAGTTCTTACCAAGGTTCCTAGCCCAAGCCAATTATTTTTGGGTTTTTCTTGGGACTTTCAATTTTAGTTAAAAACATATTTTCAATATTCTCCAGTGATTAAATTTCTCTATAACTAGATGTGATAAATACTAATTTAACCCAAAACCCAATTTTATCTAAAATCAAATTTTTAATGAAATTGTTCAATTCTTATATATTTTTTGCAATCATCAAAATCTAATATTAAGTAAAAACATTAGGGCTAACACTTTCTTCTATTTGTTTTTGTAGATGTTTGTTTTGTAAGTATGAAGAATTGGGATCATGTACTTGAGGCTATGTCTTTGCAATCGAAAAATTGCAAGCTTAGGGAAGCCAACCTCTCTTCCTTCAAAAAACAATCATGATATTCCTCTTTGTATCCTTCCCAGCACTTGAAGGAGCAAGTTTGTTATCCTAACTGGCAAGGCCAAAGTAAAACTTTAAAAGACGTAAGCAAGACCTTTAAGGAGCCCAGTCAACCTTCCAAGAGCCCAACCATACCATAAATGAATCCTTCATGACATCTAAAGAGCCATTTAAGAGGTTTAAGGAACCCTGTAAGGTGTCTAAGGCAAAGCCACTCATCCAAGGACCAGGGCTCATCTAAGGACTTGGGCAAAATGTTAATCAATGAAGTTAAAGATGTTGATCCATCATGGAATAGGCCATAACGATGGGTCCTTGACTTCAAGAGGCATGTTAGGGTAATATTTCTGTAGGTACCTTAACCCATCCTTAGCCACCTTGAGAATGAAAAGAAAATATATTATGATGATGTGTTTTATTTGAATTCAGGATTGTCAACATTGATTCAATAGATATATCTAGAGTTACCTTCGGACTTGTTTTCACTTCCATTCTTTCTCATAATGAGGATGAATACTTTTGATGTCAGGTAGTTGTCATGGACAAAGCCTTGTAAGACCTAATAATAGATAACCTTGATTTGATTCTAATCTTGCTAGTTCTAATTGTTTTCCCTGTGTCTCACTTTTTTCTAAAACAAGGAGTTTTACTTGAAGGGAGTGCAACAAAATTTTATGGAATTTGGCTTGGCCAAGAGCTACTCATGAAAAGGTGGCTTGTTGAACGTTAATAGCAATGTCGTATCCCGCATCAGTATGAAAGGTCGAAGTAGGACCAAGATAAGTTTCTTCACAAAGTGAAAGAATTAGAGAATAATTATGAGGAGTTGAATTTTAAACGTGATTCTCTCAAAGATTCCAACATTGATGCCTTAAAGTTAGAAAAGAAGGCCTTCCTAAGCCAGTGATGGCCTTTAATGCATTTAAGGGGGAACACCAAAAGCAAGATGATAAGCTTAAGAAGTTGGAGAAAAAGTTGAAGAAGCAAAATGAGGACGAGAACAAAAAGATGTTGGAGAAGGCAATTGCTTGTGATTCCTTATTAGTTAAGAACAAGGAAATCAAAAAGTAGCTTGCTACCTCGACTGCCTCTCTCAAGACCTTGTAAAGGAAGCATGAGTCTAACAACATATATGCTATTAGGTCAGTTGTTCATGATTATTTCCAATCAAAGGATTGGTACCATGGTAAAGTTATTCAACAAGATTCTTCAAATTGGATTTTATGTAGCGAACAAATGGTTAGAGAGGGCGAAACCTATGTAAGTTCATCATTCCATTCAGCCTTTAAATATATAAACCAGTTTTATCTTGCTAAATTAAACCCTAAACAAGAGTGATTAATATAGCAACAATATTATAACAAGGCCGAATATATTATACATGTCATTTATATCACATATCATAGGAATCATATATGTTGATGGTGCAAGTGGCTCTGATCCCACTGTTGGAATTCGCGGCTCGTTTATGGCATTCATAATTAATCAGTGCAGCTGAAATAACAAAAAATTTAACCCTTGAATTCCCCCAAGGACCCATGCACATCAACAAATATGATTAGGGTTAGAAGATCTACCTTAGATCCAAAGCTTGAATGTTTGATCGGATGGAGTGTTGGCATAGCTTCTAGTATTCAAAACTTCGAATCACCTTTCGAACTGACGTTGCCTTTGCGCGAACGTGTCTATAGGTATCCGCCCGAATGAACTTCCTTCAGATTGGTGGAGTGTACTACCACCCTTTTAGAATCTCTATTCTAAAAGCTCACAAATAATTTTCTCTATTTTGTTTGTGGCACTCACTAATTCGGCCAAACCATCAAATAGTAGCAAGGAGTGCACACTATTTATAGGCATAAGAAGAGACCTAAATAGGTGCATAACAAGATATTCTTTTGTCACACGATATCTATATTAACCATAAGGGATGGTCACTTGTCAACCTTATATTACTTAATGTGTTTCTTGATCCCAAGTAGATTGATATACAAATGACATTGATAAACCCTTTTATCAATTCATTTGAGTATGCATACATTCAATCAATCCTACTCATCAAGTGGCCTAAAGATATCACTCTTCATTAGAGGAACAAATACATCACTCTCACCATCACTCCTCTACAAGATTCATGACATATTCAATCATAGCCTTTATTCTTACCCTGTTATGGATAACGTTTGACTAAGTCAAAACGTGCGATTCCTCATGTAGGACTCGATAGTGAGTTTCAGTCAGAGGACACAAACATCACCACTGTATGAAAACTACTTGTGACATTGATCCATGAAGTACTTTCATAATGGGCCAGCCCAATACATGTTTCCTACCATATATCTATGTTCTCAGTGATATCACATACCCATAATCAGTAAAACGTGATTATCCTCTTAGCAACATACTAGCATTGGCTTGCCATCATTTCCATGATAACAATCGATTAGTGACATTTAGAATATTATTCTTTTTACCTTATGGTTTTACTATCAAGTCACACTTTTTGACATAAGGAAGAATAACTATTCATGGATGATTTATATTGTTATAAACAACATAATATCTCATAGCTATGAAATAAAATGTCTCTTTATTAATTGATAAATCAACTGACAATGTGTCTCAATGATTGGATTATGGCACAAAACTAACAGCTTGTGCCTCTAAGCATGTCAAATGATACACCTGAGCCTGTCCTCCCATGGGAGCACTCTGTGATGGTTGACCAGATCGATTGCAGCCCTCGGCTCCTTTCCCTCTACAAAAGGATTGCGGCCTCCTGAATCCCTACCGGTACTAGTACTAGCAGTACTCGAACCTCTTACGTGCCTACACTGATTATTCAAACCCGTCTTCTACGGACACTCTGCTATCTTGTGCCCTAACTGTCTATAGTAGAAACAATTACATGTCTCCCTAGTAAAAGTCTCAGAGTGCCACCTTCCATAAAGATCACAAGGCATCCTAAAACTCTAGCCTCTACTCTGACCTCCAGTACGTCTAGCTGAATGTACCACACTATAACTTTGAGTCCTCTGACTTTGCCTGATGCACTATGTGAATCAGCAGATGATTGAACTGCGACCTCAATAGGATCCATTACTACAAACATCCAATATACAGAATATGCATGCAAATATCGAAATACACATGATTGCCACAATACTAAGATATGTACCAAAATAGTAACCAGAGATAAACCAGAAAGACCCTGTCAAGAATACCTATCCTCTACACTGACCCAGAGATTATGAAGCCTAGGGCTCTGATACCAACTTTTCATGACACATTCTCTGACCATGATCTATATACAAAGTGAACCGTCTATGAAATCCCAACTCACCGCATACAAGCCTCAGAAGATCAAATATACGACCAAATTTACTCTATTCCCAAACAAATATAAAAATCAGGCAATATAAATTAAAACATGATTTATATATAAATATAAGCATATCATGTATAAATAGAACGTATAAATAAAACAGAATAACTAAACATATCGTTATACAAAACCCAAACAAAATGAAACCCAAAACCCCTCAACAGTCCGGTGTAGAGCTCTACTGAAAACATATACAAAACTCAGCCAAAAGGTCATTCACATCCTAAGGAGGTGCCTACTGAGTAATGAGTATCGATTAGGCGATGGATGTCAAAATGTATGCCTGAAAAATATAGAGGTAGGGGGTGAGAAATCTCAATGAGGGACAACACTGTATATTGCCTCATACATGGATCACAAAGACCTTTTCGACAACAATTCTAAAATATCACAAGATCATATGTATAATATGATATGCACTCTACTAATAATAGTAGTGCCCAAATTCATTTCCAAAATGTTTGCACTTAAAGCAACCAGCATACAATCAGACTATATTATCAAATAATATTGTATATTCCTTATATAACATAACTACATAAGGGGAGTAAACACATGAGTGGTTGTGCCACTTAATAACAAGATCTGTAATCAAATAAGATACATTAGTGGTTGTGCCACTAGGTAACAGGAGTGATTGTGTAACTAAAATACGTGTGTCTGGCTAATCACACGGTCACCAATTTACCCTGGTAATGAAGGGTCTTACGAACAACATTGGTATGCCACAGGCTATGTACCATGTAGCTGAGGTGTCCCATATATATATATATATATCATAACAAGAAACAAGCATATCAGAATTATAAAATCAGAAAACTAATATGTATAGTAGTTCAAAATACAGGAAAGCCAATTCATCATATAGTCGATTTTAAATAGCCAATCCGTTACTTAATCAGATTGCAGGTGATAACTCAGCATATCAAAAACATATAATGTTACAGAAGACACGACCTAAGTGTCTAAAACTGTCACCACACTCACCTAAAGTCTAAAGCAAAACTAGGCCAATCACGCACCGCTAGTAAGGGGCTGGTCTCGATGGCAGAAACAAGAAGCTGAAACAAAAAATCACAGAGATATCAACATATGGTACTAGTACTGTGGCAACACAATATATATGAAATGAAAATCCAGATGCTAATGCGTGCTCAATGCTGAAAATCCCATCTCAAACCAAGATCTGATGCTCATAACTTGAAAATCATATTTTATGCAAATTTACGTTTTAGTCCTTGAATTCCCAAAATCACAATTCAAACCTCGAAGGAAAAAAATATTCCAATCAGTCCTCAAAATATGTGAAATACCAATGTTAATCATCCATGTAAACAAAACATGGAAATTACACTTTTTAGTCCCTCAATCATATGGTTTACTCGAGTAATGAGATACCTTACTCGAGTAACCAAGCAACTCTCTTACTTAAGTAATTGTTTACTTACTCGAGTAACTCCTCAGATTACTCGAGTAACTCATGGCATCGATTACTCGAGTAACACTTTCAGATATTCAAACTGATCAAAACTCAAATTCAGTAACTCAAATCATCTATCAAACCATTTTAAGCTTAATTCATGATCAATCAACTTAACTCCACTCATTTTATCAATTTTTGAATTACCAACCTCATCCACGACCAACAATAGATAGATTCCAACATCCAAAAATCAGATTTCAAGCCAAGAACATGAATAAGAAGTCAAACTTAAAAATGAAATCTCACCTTCAATCCATGAATAACCAATACTAGAAGAAAAGATATCGAGCAAAATATTTCTGAGGGTTTGAGAGAGTGTTCTAAAATGTTGAATGACGTAACAAAATGGATAAGTTCAGTTTTAAGAACCAACAGTCACCATGCTTTCCTAGAAACATGTCTTACTTGAGTAAGCCAAACCATTACCCGAGTAACACACTCCAAAATCCAGAAATTCAACTTCACTTACTCGGGCAAACCAATCCTTATCTTACTCGAGTAATCCAACCTTTAACTCGAATTTACAATGCCTTTACTCGAGTAATACCTATCTTTACTCTAGTAACCATACATTCTTTCTGATAAAAGTCGAAAGAAATTTACTCGTTATTTTGACCAAATGAGCGAGTTCTTATAAAAATAGTCTACAGGACGTCTCGGGGGCTATCGACCAGGTAAGAAGAGATCGGTTAATCGAGTGTATCATTGTTAGCTATAACTCTGTCTATTCGAATGTCACGACCCATTCCCAAGACCATGACCGGCGTACGAGGCGAACCATCTATGGGAGCCTGGGAATGGGTCGTGACAAAGGTGGTATCAGAGCACTAAGTTTTTGTAAATCTGGGGTTGGTATGGAGCATAGATATTTTTTATTGAGTCTCTTTACTTTGCCTCTGTATATTCTTTGACTTTTGTTTGGGTACTGTGGCAGTTGTATATATATTAATATTTGCATATGATTTCATTCTGCTTATAGATACGGATATTCCACGTGGCAGAGGTCGTGGTAGAGGTCGTAGTAGAGATCGTGGAAGGCCTAGGCGTGTACCAGTTGAGGCAGCTGATCAGGCTGTTGCAGGCCATCATGACGCCACTAGTGTGCCTGAGGTTGCGGTATCAGCACCTCAGCCACCAACTGCGGGTCAAATGGATTTTTTGAGAGATTTACTCAGATTCTGGTTCTAGTGAAGGCTATGTTAGCTGGTCAAGAAGCTAATGGTCAGCCAGTTCAGCCAACGACTACAACACCATCTATTCTTTCACCTCCGTCAGAGACAGTAGTACATGCACCAGTTGTAGCTCCAGTTGCTTCGCAGCCTGACGTTGAGGCTCGTCTGTCCAGGTTTATGAAGCTTACTCAGCCGAGATTTGCAGGGAAGATGGGAAAGGATCCCCATGATTTTACCTTCACTGTTGAGCAATGTTTTGGATGGTCGAGCCGCCAGATGATGGCAAGATCAGAGATCTCGCAGAGTATTTACTTGGGAGAAGTTCAAGCTTAAGCTCACCTTGCATGTTCTTCCTCTGAGTGATAGGGATATAAGGGTAGACCAGTTCAGCAAGTTTCATCAGAAGCTTGGTATGTTCGTGACTCAGTATGAGGGAAGGTTTCGGGAGCTGAGTAGATATGCACCTGCAGAGGCCTATAGTAGCAACACAGAGGTTGTCCATAATTACGCAGATTTCTGAGGCTATGAGGAGTATGGAATATCAAGATGAGAGGCATTCTAAGAAGCCCAAGAGGGCAAAGATTGAAAGTGTGTTTGAAGGCCAGCAGAGTTGTGGCCAGAGTAGTCAGTCAGATTATAAACGCATATATTCATTTAGGGGCTAGAGACAGAGACATGAATCTTAGAGCAGTAGTGTGGTACAACCAGTTGTACGTACTGGAGGTCAGAGTGCTGGAGGTTCATAGACAGTTTGTGAGACTTGCAGAAAGAGACATTCTGGTATTTATGTCAGGGCTACAAGACTTTGTTATCATTGTAGGTAGCCTAGGCACAAGATGACTAACTATCCTCTGAGACATGAGTCAGGATCACATTCGGTTCAGTCAGCAACAGGAGGTTCGAGCACTACTAGCACATGGGTTGTCAGGGTATCAGGTTGAGGTACCATAGATTTTGAAGCTCGTAGCCAGGGTGGGTCAAGCAGTGGTCATGGACATGCCAGACCAAGCAGTTCTGCTACTGGTGGATAGGCCCTTGTTTATCATCTGACACATCAGGAGGGTCAGACTTCCAATGCTGCAGTGACTGGTACGTTATTTATTTTTGGTACTTTGGCATATACATTATTTGATTATGGTGCTTCGCATTCGTTTATCACGCCATATTTTGTAGAGGGAGTGGGGTTAGTTTTGAGTCAGTTAGACTCTTTGCTAGAAGTAACTTCACCTTTGGGTAGTAAAATGCTAACTAAATCTGGAGTCTGAGGTTGTGTGATTGCCATTGAGGGGCACGAGTTGATAGTTGATCTGATTTTGTTGGACATCGGGGAGATTGACGTTATACTTGGTATGGATTGGCTTTCGACTTGGCAAGCTACCTTAGATTATTTTTCTAAGAGAGTATACTTTTGACCGGAAGGTCAAAGCGAGTTTTATTATCAAAGTGAGCGTGACAGCGTTTTGCGAGGGTACGTGTCAGCCGTTAGGGCTGAAAAGATGATTTTTCGTGGTTGTGAAGCATACCTAGCCTTTGTATTTATAGAGCCGGTTAGTTTAGGATTGATGTTAGAGGACGTACCTATGGTACGAGAGTTCTCTGATGTATTTCCTGAAGATTTACTGGGATTACCTCCTGAGCGAGAGGTTGAATTTGCTATTGAGGTACAGCCTGGAACCGATCCGGTGTCGATTCCACCATATCGGATGGCATCAGCTGAATTAAAAGAACTGGAGATATAGTTCAGAGAGTTGTTGGAAAAAGGATTTATCC
>CAODLS012124986.1:0-17402 GCA_948243855.1 Flueggea neowawraea
TAGATCACCATGCTCACCACGGTTTCAAGTCCAAATATCATCCAATAGGCGCGGACGTCTCCAACGCACACAGACGTGCGCAGGCACTTTCACGGTCTGGATCAGACATCCATCTACGCACGTAGTACAATCACCTACGCACGTAGACGACCCCCTGACCTCATTCTATGCGCGTAGAACGCTCCTCAATGCACACAGATGACCTGCTATGTGCTTTGCATTCACAAACCACCTCCAAACATTCTCGATCGAAGTTTAACACCTTGAAACCCTGAATTTCCCTGATGTCTTGACAGAATACCATCAAATTTCGGTCAAAACGAACGGGATATTACATAGTTATAGTTCTCAAAATAGTCCCCTAACTCTTACAAATTGCAAAATGCAAAAAATTACACATTTGATCCCTTAAAACCTTGGCTTACTCGAGTGACACCCAACAATGGCTTACTCGAGTAAGTCAAATGCTTACTTAAGTAATGCCCTGTTCTTGGCTTACTCGAGTAAGCCAAATGCTCACTCGAGTAAGACCCTTGCCCAGATTTCCAAAACTCGACCCAAATGTGATTTAACCGATAAAAATCACAATCAAACACCCACATTACCTATAATCAACGTCCTGAATACGGATCTACACTCAAATCCATCAAGACAACATCACAAATCGACCCAAAATATGCGTTGGTGCAACCCATTTACTAACATGCTCGATTTGTATGATTCCAAACCTAATCTAAGTGTTTATAGACTTCCAAAGTCCCGATTTAACAACCCCTAACCACCATTCTAGCAGAAACAAAATGAAACTGAACCTATGAGCATTTGTTCAATACCCTAATATGAATGACCTTGCAAAATGAGGAAGAAAAAGGTTTTGCAGCTTAATCTTACCTCAGATGATGATTAGGAATGAAGGGGAATCAACCAAAATGACTCATGGATGAAATGAGAGCGATTTGAGTGAGAAATGAAAGGTTGAAGCCTAATGAGTCGGGTGGGGGTATATATAGACCCCTGCCCAAAACGTCATCGTTTCATGCCAAAGTGCATAACTCACTCGAGTGACAGGCCAATCTCACTTAAGTGACACACCTCTTACTCGAGTAACACATTTCCAGATGTTCATTCGGAAACACAACTCACTTGAGTAACCAAATGGCTTACTCGAGTGATGCATGCCTTATTTCACTCGAGTAACGCTACATAGCTTACTCGAGTGATTCATGGTCTATATCACTCGAGAAACACATAGATGCTGACTCGAGTGATCCCTCTCAAAACCCCAAATCATCAACTCAACACTCCAATCGATCAAGATCGAAAAGGGACTAATCGAAAAACTACAGAGAATTGTATCAGAATTCGACAAGATATTACATAAAGTACCCTCAACGCCTTCTTCTATATCTTCCAAACTGATAATTGGCACAGTAGGATCCACCTGCTTCCCACATATTTTACCCATATTAACAATAGAATTGAACGTGGTAGAAAATTAGTATTAGGACTTTATATTATACTTACAAACATTTATTTTCTATTTAAAAAATTTATACTGACAATAACTATATCTTATAAATTATTTTTCAATGACTTTTTCAAAAATACTTATATTAATAAATATTATTATAATATTACAGTAATATTATAATAAACATATGATACATAAATAAACGGCATAATGGATTTTTTTTTAATTTAGAATTGATTAGTGCTCCTAGAATGTTTTACCCATATTAACAATAGAATTGAACGTGGAAGACAACTAGTATTAAGACTTTATATTTTCCTATATAGATTATTGAAGAAAAATTAGGATTTATATAGAATTCTTATATATAATGGGTTTTTTTTTAACCCGAACAAATTATTATTGGAGTAGAATGAAGACTTGTATAGAATTTTTATTCGATTATGCATCTTATATGTGGAGTATTTTAGTGGGGATATATTCATCAAAATATTTAATAATAAAGGGTATTTGAGACTTTTTTCTTTTTGATTTTCTACATTAATATTTTTATATATAGGTACAGATAGATTCATATAAATTTAAACCGTTAAAAGGAGATAAAGTAAACAATATTAAAAGAACTATAAACCATTCAATCTAATTTATTTGAAATCTTCCAGATACAACATATTTGCAAAAACGATAGTGTTTAACAAATTGCAGTAGTGATTTCTAAAATCAATTTACTAATTCATTGAAATCCAATCTAATGAAAAGAAAAAAAGAAGAGAAGTAGACTAGTAGTTGGTCGTTATGGAATAATCGACCCTATTATGTGGAAGGCGAGACTCTCAATTTTCTGCATTAAAGAAATGAAAATCCAAGCTGTCAAGAAGATGGAGCTAAACATGACATTACTTACAAGTATATTATTACACGACTGAGTTAGTTAAGGACTCATCAAAGAAGAATTAAAAAAAAGCAACAAAAGACTAGATGAATGAAAATAGAGAGGTGAATGAAGCTGTCAGTTCTTCATAGACCGAAGAGAACATGGCTATTCAAACTTCTCTAAATGATTCACTTCTTTGAGTCCCTTTCTGGGTTTTTTCTTTTCTTTTCTTTTCATTTCTACTTCTTAGTTTTACATGCCCATTTTGATCCCTATTTGTGTTTTGGATTGTAGAGTTTGTTATATGATTTTATGAATTTTCTTTTCTTGCCCATGTTTTCTTGCTTGATTTGGGTCTAACATGTCGATAGTATAGGTTTCTTTGAATGAGGTTCTGAAACTGCAAGAAAATGGACTTGAATTTGATGGAGAGGTCTTCCAATGCAGAATCACCAAACGTTGACTTTTTTTTTTTCCGTTGTTGGAGAAGTGGAGCTTCAGATGACACAATTAACTTCAGTGTCCTGTCAGAAAATGGAACAGTAAAATTAATGTATAGATAAACCAACTTTTTTGGGTTGGCCTCTCCACGTTGGTTCTTGGGTCCTACATCAACAGTCACTGAATTACCACCTACAGAAAGTTTTTTTCCTAAAAGTGAATATGTTGTTGTCAAGTTTTTGTGATTCCCTAATTTTTTTTTTGTCTTGAATCCCTTGCTGAAACTATAATCTTGACCAATTAGCAGAGCTAAATGTCATTTCTGGGTAGAAGAGCTAATTTGGTATTGGTACTGATGTCTGATGGTGATGGTCTTGCTAGCTTCACCATTCACCTGTTCTCAATGGTCAATCCTCCTGGAAAAGTTCTTTGCCGACAAGATTATTAGAAGTCACTTAATTTAGTTGAGAATAAAAGCTTAGTGAAAAGATAAAATAGATTTTAGTATTTACATTTGTAAGCTATTCCACAATGTAATTTTTAAACAAAAGCAAGCAATAGATTTGGGATTTCATGAACCTCTTTGTCATGCTATAGACCCCTGTAATATGCTGCCAAGGTATTTGGGTGAATGATGATGTGGATAAATTTGTTTCCAGTAGTTTTTTCTCTTTGTGAATCATAAACATATTAGATGTTGTCACAGGATTTCACTGATTAATTAATTCTGTATAGTACTGGACAAACGCATCAGATTTGACCCATAAACATCTATGAGATTGATATATTTTTGGTCTGCAGGACATATACTGATATGCATACATAAATACCAGGCTTTGGATAAACCCCTTATGAATCTTGTATATTACTGCATACGGCCATAACCATGCGCATTTTCAAGAGCTGCTTTTTTGTCCAAACACCAAGAAAGCGACTAGGGTGTGAGGATCCCACAATTCTTGCTTCTGAAACAGTGTGTAAGTGAAAACTTAAAGAGTTAAGAGATATCTCTTGGGAGTGTTGAAAGTACCTGGTTGGCCATTTTCAGTTGTTCTCTTCTATTTGGCCAATTTCAGGGCGCACTTCACATTATTTCCATTTATGACTTTGCAAGCTTCATGTCTTCTCATGTTCATCACAAGGGAATGTCTCACTATTTCACTGTGCTTGTGGCCTGTGTCCACTCAATGATCCCAATGGACATATTATGCCGCATTTTTTACTTCATGATCTTTCCTTAAGCCTATACAAGTATGCAATGCTTTCCATTGCATTTCTAGCTTCTCCATGATATAATGATCATGGTCAATTACATATTCCTTTTACTGTCTAAGTATACTACGAGTTTTTACTGAACTATATCAACTAGCATCGCATGCAGAGGTTACTTCAGTGATATGTGCTTCCAATGTCTCGGTGATTTGATAACATAGTTTACCATTTCATGCTCCATCATTATTAGCTGCAGGAGTATTATGCTAGAACATATTTATATTCATGCTTGCCAAACTTTTGTCATTTTTAATTATTTGGCAGTTTCAGTCAATGAAATAGAAGCTCTGTATGAGCTATTCAAGAAGCTAAGCAGCAGCATTGTTGATGATGGTTGCATTCACAAGGTATCTGCAATCGAGTTTATCAATCTGTAGATTTAGGATTTTTGTTTTACTTTTCTTGTATCGTGTAGTAAGTGCTATTTTTCTCTCCTTTGATGGACAGGAAGAATTCCAACTTGCTCTTTTTCAAAGTAGCAGTAGGCAGAATCTTTTTGCTGACAGGGTGTGCACTTGTACATTTCTCACCGTTGTGGTTTTAAGTTTATGTTCTCGCTACTGGATCACCTGCATGCACTTCGAAACCATATAGGGAAAATGAATTTCCATTATTTTCGGAGAGCTAGATATCACTGCATTTCATCTCCCTAAAAATATATATCTGATCCTCCAATATATTTTCAGATGGTGCTGCTACATCATTTCACATGTGTGATTTCTCGGCCAAAATAACTTTTTTCTACTCAATGATATCTCTTAAGTTGCAAACATATTGCAGGTATTTGATTTTTTTCGATGTGAAACGGAACGGGGTTATTGAATTTGGAGAATTTGTGCGTGCATTAAACATCTTCCACCCAAATGCTTCTAAAGAAGACAAAATCGAATGTAGAGTATAATATGCATCAATTGTCTTCTTTGTTCTTTTCTTGTTTTCATATGATATGAAACTCAACATGTTTTCTACTCTAGTTGATTAAACACAAATATGACAGATATGCTTGAAATTTTCCTTCTTTCAGTTGCATTTAAATTGTATGATCTACGACAAACTGGTTACATTGAGCACGACGAGGTAAAACCCTGCAACTTTCCTTTGTCTTTGCTTTCCTTTCAAGATTAACAATAAAATTCACTTGATGTCAATTCTTTTTTCAATTAATCAGTAGATTTTCACATTGTTCATAATAATTACACTAGTCTATAGTTTGTCAAACTCAAAATTCTATAATGCATTGTCATAATCAATCTTTTCTTGTAAGAAACCATATACTTAGTCACTTGAAACCAGTTATAAAATGAGAACGTATTTGAGAATTATGAACTTAGAGGAATATGATGTCAACTATGGGATGTGGAAGGAGAAACGAATTAAATAAAAGAATGATGCCCCATCTATAGAATATTACTATACCAATTGCCATATTAGAGAAATTTTCCATTATCCATAAATGGAAATAAGAAAATAAATTGTAGCAAGTAAGGAATAATGATGAGAAGGCATCTATATAGCTAGCTCTAAAGATGCTCCATATATGAAGTTATAGATGCTGCATTGGCCAAACATTTAGTGTCATTTTGCCAAGTTGTATCTTGTGTCTTCGGTACCAAATTACTTCATTTACCCTTGTTTTATATGTTATATGTTTAAAGAAAAATATATACTCAAATTGATAGTTATAACTTAATCTTTTCTGAATGATATTTACAAATTTCTATGCTTTATCTTGAACATGATTTGTCAACAACTTTCCGAATTTCTTTTTTGCTCAAAGTTGAAGGAAATGGTATCTGCTATCCTGAGTGAATCGGATTTGACACTCTCCAGTGATGTTGTTGAATCCATTGTGGATAAGGTGTCTGCAGTTTTCTAAATTTCATTATCTGTTAAAAATCTTCTGCATTCTTCTCTCCCAAGTGTTCATTTTGGTCATTGCACTTTTTTACTGACATTTGCTGCGGCAGATTTATGTTAATGTTGAAGTCAATTTTCTTGATCAAAATTGAAGTCATGATTGATAGTTGATGAAGTAAAGTCGAAATGGGATGGATTGGAGACGAAAAGGCAACGAAATGGGCTGGCAGTGTGTTACACGGCTTGGGACACGGCCGTGTCTTTCAACTTTCTACACGAGCAAGCAGATTTCGGGCGTGTTTTGGTTTGTCTCGACCATGTCTTGCCCAGTTTTCCGTGTAACCTATTTTGGACCTGATTCCTGCTTAGAAATGGGTTCTAACACGTGTGTTAGGGTTTTGGGTGACTTATTTTGGTTAGGGTTTCCTTGTAAACTATAAATAGGTAGTTTGGGAATAATCTTGAAAGTCTTTTGTTGTTTTTTATTCTGAATAATAGAATTACTAAGTTCTGTGCCCGTAGATGTAGATTGATTATTGATCGAACCACGTAAATCTTGTATTCTTGTGTGATTGCTCTTTGTTATTCCTATTCTTCTATCGCCGATTTTCCCTAACAATTTAAATGGAGATGGAAAGATCGACCAAGAAGAATGGAAGGAATATGTTTCAAAGAATCCATCCCTCGTCAAGAACATGACTCTTCCATATCTAAAGTGGGTTCTAAATATTTCCGGCGTTATCGGCTTTCAACTTATTCTGTTTCATTTTGAATCATCATACAATCAATGGTGACAGTCAGGATACATTTCTTACCATTTGATTTGTTTTTATTTTTTCTTTCATTTTTCAGGGAATTAACAGCAACATTTCCAAGCTTTGTGCTGAGCACAGAAGTCCCAGACTAGATGAAGTTTCAAGATGGCATAAAGCTCAGTGCATACTTAGCATGTACAGCAGAAAAAGAACACGACAAAAAAGTCTAAGTTTATCTGAAACTGCTTCGGCAGCTTGTCTATTTTTTTTTTTTAACAGGCAGCTTGTCTATTTAATTTACTTTGTCAAATGTCAATAGACTTTACATCGTAACCGAGGGGCCTCTGCATAATTGTTCCTATTGCTTAACATGCAGAAGAATTTTGTATTGAATTTCAATAACATATATTTTTTTTCGGGGTTTTCATTGGTCAATGTCCATCGTTTGATCTCTAACTTTTAAATTGTGAATGATCAAAATTACGTACACAGACTTTTATTTCTTTATAAGGTTTCAAACAAACGAGTGAAATTAGCAGTGTTCTTCTAGTAAGGAATAGTGTTCACTCCAAAGATTCCACAAGAATACATTGTTTGTTCTGGCAACATTTTATTGACTCAGATAAGAATTCCAATTTAAGCAACTTTTAATTAACTGATACGAGAACCAGATTCTTGAGTCAATTTGGTTGAATTATAGCCATTACACAAGAATTAATCTGTCAGAAGTAGGTGGTTAATGAGACTTCACTAGGAATTGCTCAGCACAAATTCCAGATTTTCTGGAATCAAACCAAAAGTACTGGTGCTTACCATTGATGCTGGCCAGTTTGACGGGTAACCATTGATGATCTCTTTACGAACTTAGAAAAAATGACACTAAAAGTGATACGAAACCACCACTTTATCTGCTGTTATTGACAATGAAGAATCAGAAAAGCATCTACCCACATAGCAGAATAAATGTTTTTGACCTGATGTGCACTTGATACCACTGGAAACCACTTTAAAGACATCAACTTCCATGACATTTTCAGGGTCTGGTTCTGCATTTCAGACCACATTGGACATTGCATACCATAGTTTCAGGAATTGAAAAGCTGAAACCTGCTTGATGGGTTGCATTTGTATGAAGCAGAAGCAACATAAACATGAAGGCCAAGCTCTTCTGGCTGCTCAGACACATTGTCAGTAACAGTTTACGACATCACTAAAGTGTATTTTGATTTTTTTTTTTGTTCTGTAAAAACTCATGTTCTTGCAGTCAAGGAAGCTGATGTTGAGGCATTACATGAGCTGTTCAGGAAATTAAGTAATTCTGTCACAGATGATGGGGTCATATGCAAAGTGAGTCTTCTATGGAATTCTGATGCAAGTTATAATTTTGTGAACAGAAGGTTATGACATTGAAATATATTTTATGTAAACTCTTTTCCAATTTATTCTCCTAACTAATTGAAATTCTAATAAGCCTTTTCACATGTTGGGTCCTAAACTATTAAAAAAAAGTGACGTACTAGTTCCTCCACTGATTTTATTTGTTTTTAGACAATTATTTCTAATCATTTTTAGTTAAAATAGATCAAGAAAAGGTCAAATTTTTACTAAAATTGACTTAGTTCTCCATAATAATCTATTTTTTTGAATATCCAGGAAGAGTTTCAGCTTGGCTTGTTCAGGAACAGCAAGAAAAGGAGTCTTTGCAGATAGGGTAAGCTTTTCTTTTATTTTAATTATATATAAGCTGACAACTAAACAAAAGAAATTTCTTCGCACACAATTACAGTCACTCTAGTTTCTGATAAATGTAATATTCGTTTTCTGTTTAGCTTTTCCAGTTGTTTGACTTGAAGAATGATGGCGTGCTAGAATTCGACGAGTTCATTCGATCTATGAGCGTCTTCCATCCTGAAGCAACTCAAGCTGAAAACATTGCTTGTATGAAACTTTCTTGTTTGCTTATGCATACAAGGGCTGAGCATGGTTCGATTCGGTTCGGTTTTGATTCAAGAACCAGAACTGAACCGAAAAAACAAAAGACTCGAAATTTCGGGACAAAATAGTTCGGTTCTTCGGGTCTTTCAGGACGGAGAAACTGGGGCGGTTCCGCATCAATTTTTGGACTTTTTTTCAAAAAAAAAAACATTCAATTAAACTTTTATACATACAAATAAATTTTACAACATAATATTAAATCTACAAACAAATTAAACCAACATAAAAATAACTGTACACCAAAGATTAAATCCAAAAACAAATTGAACTATAAAATATTAACTTATACAACATAAGATTACAAATTACACACTAATTAATTCATCAATTTCAAAGACAAAATAAATCTCATCTATCATATGTTGATTGTTAAACACATAATCAAATCCACCAAACATAAAATAAATCTCATTAATCATGTCTTAATAATTCAACAATTGCAAATAAGGAATTATGATTAAGAAATCATAACATTTATCGTTTTTATTGTATAAAACACCTTTGAACACCTTTGCACACATTTGAACATCTATTGTACACCTATGTATACATTTGATGATTTGAACACCTACGATTTTATATAATTAATTGTTAATCTATATATATAATATTTTCGATTCTAGTTTCAGTTTTTCGGTTCAGTTCAGTTTGGTCCAGTTCTCTATTCAGATATTGCTTAAGATCCAGGCCTGAATCAAATGAAAATTTTGGTCTGGTTCGGTTTGGAGAAAGTCAAAAGTCAACGATTTTTTTGTTCAGATATTCAGTTCAGTTCAAAAATCTCCAAGACTCATGCTCAACCCTAACAGTACATATATGTTCATGCTAGTCTTGCAGGAATTATGAAAATTAGAAAGGGTGGTACTACAATAAGAACTCTAAAAGGAATCCTCATTGATGACACCTTTAATAAATTAAGTAACTGAAGTTCAAATTAAGTAATATCAGCAACAATTAAGTAACAGTTATGATTGCTTAATTTATCACAAAATTAAGTAACCGATCAAAATTAAGTAACCAATGGTCAAATTAAGTAACGACATCTAAAATTAAGTAATTTTTGGAATTACAATTAAGTAGTCACCTCCTGAAATTAAGTAATATAGTCTGAAATTAAGTAACCCGAATTCTCATTGAGAACTCTTTTTAAGAATCTTTATTGTAGTACCAGCGTGAAAATTACATTTACAATTTGTTGCAGTTGCATTTCAGCTATATGATACATGGCAAACAGGATTCATCGAGAGGGAGGAGGTAACTCATGAATTTTCTTTTGGGAAGTTGTAAATTTTAGTAAAACACGACTTTTAAGAAAATGCTGAAATACATGCTGTAAACGCGACACAACTTCTAAAAAAATGCTGATATATGCTATACGCTTTCCTAACAAGCCCTATAAAATGCCTTTTTCCATGCCAGAAAGCAAGCTAAATTTCTTATTTTCATTGCTTCAGATCTAGCAAATGATTTCATAACATTCTTTGAAGATATTATTGAGTTCAATAATTTCAAACACTTCTAAATACATATTGATGGAGTAAAATATTTCCTGGTAAAAGGTGAAGGAGCTGATTCTGGCACTTTTAGAAGAATCAGGTTTGGTCCTCTCAGATGACATTATTGAGGCCATAATAAACAAGGAATGCCCTGTAAGCTAAGCAGATTCATTTAGTCTTTGCAGTCTGTGTATCCAATAAAATAAAATTCGAGAAATTTTTTGCCTTGCAGACTTATGAGGACGCAGATTCAAAGAGAGATGGAAAGATCGATCCAGAAGAGTGGAATGAATGCGTAACTCGCAATCCATCATTGCTAAAGAACATGACAATTCCATATTTGAGGTAATTACATATTATCCTGAGGTTCAGGGTTCGACTTCTCTTATAAAAGAACTCTGAAGTAAGCTTTTGGAAACAAACGAAAAGTTCAGCACACATCAATATTGACCATCTCAGGATACAAATATTGAAAATCATAAAATGTATCATTTGAGCTCACTTAAATTCAAAAATGAATTGTTGCAGGGGCATTACATCTTCATTTCCTAGCTTCAAAATGAGATCAGACATCGAAGATCAAGTGATATCTCAACCAAACCTTATAAAGAATCATATGTTTTGACTATGTGTATACAACCTCTACAATTCTTGTGTGTTTTCACGATCTGAAACCTTTATCTGTACAAGAAAATATTAATGTCGATCATTTCTTGATCATTTGGCCTTTGAAGTTACCATTTCTTCCAAGCTTATGGGGTAACAAATTTTTGCATGAAGTCCATTGCAGACATTGTCAGCCAAAATAGCATTCATAGCATCAGTTGGATGGTACTGATCCCACCAGAAGTGGTTTGAAGCAACGTAAGAATGAAGAAAGCAGGGACCAGTGGAGTGGTTAGTGCTGCTGTTGTTGTTACTGTGAGGGAAGAGCAGGTGTTGGTGGTGGTGGTTGTGGAGAGACTGTGGAGATGAGAGTGAAGAGAAATGGAATGAGAAGACTGATTGTTGACGCCATTGTTGTTTGTTGCTGTGATCAGTGAGAGCGGAAAATAGGCGGATGAAGGAGGAGGTTTCGACTGTGTAACTGTTTATTCATAAAACCTCAAATGACATCGTATCTGCTTGCGAATCTACATGTACGAGGCTTTCTGTTTTCCTTAATTTCGTTGCAGGGTCAAAGCTTATATACAGGATACCACTTGTTTAATTGGTTATATGAATCATATAATCCTAAAACTATCCTGGTAGAAAGATGTCCAAGTATTTGAACATTGATATTGGATTTTAGCAAGTCAAAATTTAAGTTTGGACTATTTAAATACTCAGTTTGATTTTTCCGCCACAAGTATATCACCCTCTTTCATTAAACATAATCATTTTGATTTACTGAGTTTCAACTCCCAAAGGAAATCAAACTCAAAACTTGACGAGAACTTCAATACTAATGAACTATAAACTCATCGGTAAGTTGCTATATTATTATAAGCTATATTCAATTAATCCTCTACTAATCTATGCGAGTGAGGTTTATTTTTTTTTTGACAAAATGAACTTCAACTAATATTGAGCTAGAAAAAGACTCGATAGGAGGAAAGGTCCCCCCCCAAAGCTGTATCGGGGACAGAGCAAGCTGGTTCGCTCGGACAATAGACAAACTGAATTTGACAGAAATATAGTACTTTAGCAAAGTAATGCAGTTCTGTACTAGTGAACAAATGGAGACTGCAGTTGAGATAAATTGTTGATGGCATCTCAAGGAGATCTGAATCAAACTTGTTCAAGCCGCCATCATTCGAGCAAAGCATAAGGCAAAAAGGAAACATGTTGTGATGCTAAGGTATACACAAACTCAGATTATCTTAATCTGTGAATTGCCTGAAAGCACTGAAGATTTCCAATAGCACAGAACATTCGAATTATTTGTGCAGATATACAATAACGAAAAGACAATAGGTGAATCTGTGACAGAACTGTAAAATAGCAATAAGACGATCCAATAAATCGACATTTAGAACACAATTTTGGACTATGCCATCAACCATGTACTCATTGAACTACTTCCAGCACCTTTCATCAGAAGCATGCGTCCAGCAAGCAACAACAGCAAAGGGCGGCCAAGCTGTGTGTACCAAATGCAAGTATTAGAATAAAGCTATGTGGCACGGAAACTGAAACGGAAACGGAAAACGTCAATTTTCAAAAATATAGGAAATGGAAAGTGCTCCATTTTACAACTCACAGCACAGCCAGTAGACTTGCAAAGCTCTCTATGACACGAACCTTTGTGTGTGCAAATGAACCATAAAAAATAGCACAAACAAGTAACACCGTTTCCACCGTACTAGAATTTTAAATACTCATATCCATGAAACTGAAAATTTGGAGGAAATGAGCAATCACTGCTAGGCCTGGGTATTTTGGCCCAGCCCGTGAGCCGGTCCCAGCTCAGGTCAAAAATAGGGTCAGATTGGGCTAATATTAGTTGGCCAACGGGCCGGGCCAAATTTTTTTAAATTAAAAGAGGGTCTAACCTGGATTTATGATTTAGTCCGGCGGTCTGGCCAAGCCTGAATATAATATATATATATATATATTAATTTGATATATTATGTGTTTTAAATTAGTAAAAATGATGTCAATTATAAATTTAAAAGATGTTTAGTATTTATTAAAGTATAATTTATATAGTAAAGTATATGTTAAATTATAATTTGATAAAAAAAATATAGAATATAAAAAAATTCAAAAAAAATGGTCCGTTGCCGCCCCGATCTTTTTTAATAGGAGGGTTGGGCCAAGCAATCAACCTGATCAATCGAGCTTAGCCCGGGCGAGTGGGCTGATTTTTCAGCCCCGGCCCGTGCCAGCCCTAACCACTGATAAGTGAGTAAAAACATATAAATCAATATGACTGTCATACTCTAATTTACTTTACCATGCCATTATTAATTTTCATATTCAAAATATAAAGTCGCATGTTTATGCATCACATAAATTATGCCAAAATCAATTTATGCATGATTTTGCTCAAACGATATCTAATACTAGTAACCATCAATGGGATTTTGTGATTGTGATCATTTGATCACCTGTTACCACTTGATCGCTTGGATCTTTATTTTCTATATCAGTGGCATCGCCGACCACGAATCCCCGTAGCTAGACATCGCAGTGTAGTACAAACAATACAATACACTGCCAATTTGTGCAATATGTATATGGCAAGTAATAATTTATGATAATCAATATTTCAATCAACAAATATGATCATATCAACAAAGTACATGCATTACACTCATGGTTTATCTTTGTAGTAGCACGTAGCACTACGACCACTTGAGCTGGGTCTTGCGAAGCTCGTCTTCCTACCTCTTTAACACATAATAGATGTACAATGAATATTTATGCTAAGAACTTAACAAATAAATTATCAAATATTGACACCATAGCTTTTATATTGATTTTTATATGTATAGTTATTGTATTATGAAGGAATCGCATACCGGTTTAACTAATAAATAGTATAATAAATAGATTTGACTTACTAACGTTGATTCTAGCGGAAGCTAGCAGCGGAACAATACCAGATTCGATGTTGGTCTCGCAAGCAAACCATGGTTGAGTTGTCAACGAGAGTGCTCGACTTTTTCGCAGTCCAGATGTCATAGGTGATTTGTGCAGGACTTGGAATCGGGAGGCCCCGACCTCACTCTCTCCCATTGAGAGGATTTCTCTCCTATTTTTTCTGTGGTCTTGTTGGACTGACTAGAGTGGTACTTCAATGAGGACTCTTAAGACGAGTCTTCGTGTAGGACTCGAGTTACTTAATTTTAGCCTTAATTACTTAATTTGAGGGGTGGTTACTTAATTGTAGCTCTAAAAGTTACGTAATTTTGGATGTCGTTACTTAATTTTGATCGGTTACTTAATTTTGTGATAAATTAAGTAACTATGATTGTTACTTAATTGTTGCTGAAATTACTTAATTTAAGTCTCAGTTACTTAATTTACTAAATGATTCATCATTGAGGACTCTTTTTAGAAGTCCTCATTGTAGTAACACCCAAATGAATAAGGTTCAAGGAAGAAGAGAACATCTCTTATTTATATAAGCCCTCAAATGGGCTCATGAGTCTTACAGGCACATTTCATTCTTAACTCAATTAGACTCGCTAATTGGCATCGGTTTATCGTCTCAGTTTACACCTTGACTAACTGAGTTTGGTTCTTTTCAATTGGGCTTTCCAATTGGTCTCGGTTCACAGTCCCGATTCATACCTTGACCGATCGAGTTCGGTTCACCAGTCATAGGCGGACTATTTTTTCCAACATATTTATATTGACGGAATGAATCTTTAAATCAATTTTACTAAATCACTATATGTGGTTGTTGTATTTAACTCGGAATGCTTTGACACATTTTTCTCTATAAGCACACAAGTTTTATCATCTTCGTAATATGTAAAGCCAAACTTTTATGTCCATATACAGTTTCCGTATATGTTAAGCACAATATTAAATAATCAACAGATATTCATAACATAACAATGTCATTATTATTTATTCTGGCCACTTAGCCGGGTGCAAGCTATATGAACATTAAATGAACAAACCCATTTATATAAACATATAGTTATCTGTTTTATTTTCTCTAATTAATTGAATTTCTAAGTTGATATATTAATGTCCTCACTACTTTCTAAATGAAAGAGACGACGCATAGTATTAGCATAATATGACATTTTAATTTGTTAATAAATCAATAGCAAATACATCATATAAATAAGTAACGAAGAGACTTACAATATCTCTCTTAATTTGTGCTCACTGTTAACAGCACATATAAATGAAATAATAAAGGTTCAAAATCCAAAAGCGTTATCGAACTATGTCATTACGTCCCTAACAATTTATTTTAGAATTTCATTTTAGCCCTCGGTTTAATTATTCACTCAGCTTGATCCCTAATACCACGTAAGATATATCTTTCGTTTCATTTAATTTCACACTAAACTTCTATAATTTCAGTGCTAACTATTAAAGTTAAACTCAACAAAATCAGTAGCATGCAAGATATTATATAAATTTTCAAATTATGCATCTATAATTATTTTGCAATTATATTAAGCTCACTTATTGCGTAGATTAATATTAACTAAACACCATTATACATGAGGGTTTTTACATCATGTTTTGGTTTTTACATAGGATGATTTTTTAGTGGAAAACAAAATAAAAATAAAGTAGATATCATTTGTTTGGAACAAAGCATTTGGATTCGGTTTTGACGTACATTATGTATTCATCAAGTTAAAAATAAAATAAAAACAGGATCAACAAAAAATGCACATAATAAGTATCTTTAAAAACTTATAATACAAAAACAGAATCTAAACAGAATAAAAATACATGTGCTTCCTACTTAAGATTGGAGGAGCGAGCACACAAAATATTGAAACTTCGAAGACTGTGTGCGTCTATAAATATGATAAAATGTCGTGTAATTTACGGAGCTTCAAATTTTTTATTTTTTTTGTTCGTTGACCATGTAATTTTCTCTAATAAGAAGTCAATGTTATAGAGGTTTTTCCTTAGACATGCTCTTATTGGTGTATTGTTACCCAAGGCCCATTTGGCCCAATATAAAGAAGCAAATTGAAAGCCTACAAAGAAAACTCCTATTAGAAAAGAATTTTTTTTTATAAATTATTTTATTTGTTCTCGTAACAAATTGAACCTATAAATTCTTAGTATGAGAGTTAATTTTTATACTAATGAGTTATAAGCTCATTGATTATTTTAAAAAGGATTTAAAGCAAACTTCTCAAGACAAAATAACATAAAATTATTGTGTTAGTTTGACACATGTTAAATGGCTTCACATTTAAGGATCAAGTTTATAGTTATATAAACATTTCACTCTCCTTTAATTCCTATATAAATAAAAGTCTTCATCATTCACTAAGGTGCGTACATTCTACTCTACGAACATCTAAAGCTCTGCCAAATTTCATATAGTTAGAAATTCTTATTTCTTTTAATAGTAAATACACTTAATATTAGGCTTAAAAGCTAGGTTTTGTGGTTCATTATTAGTACTTGTTTTATAGCATATAATCTCTTTATCCGCCTCTCAATGTTAGGGTCTTCCCCAACCCTCTTTCTGACTCTCTCAATGTGGTATGTTAGAGATTGTAACAATTTGAACGATCTCATTACATCAAGACTCTTTCAATGTTGCACAAAAATCATTACTTTACATTTAGCTAGCATAAAAAATGTTACTTCTAGTTGACTTAAGCGTCAGAGTTTCCTATAACGAGCAACTGACTTTATCTTCTTCTTCTTTTCTTGTGTTTGCAAGATTCAAAAGTTTTCTAATTGTCCGTTTTCCATTTCATTATTTTCAAAATCGTTGCAAATTAAAGGAAATGGTCATTTCACTATCTATACAATTGATTTTATTGTGCAACATACAAAATTGTACATAAATTATAATAAAGAGAGCTTATTATTTATGTACGATTTAATATCTGTTTTAGTATGTGAATTTTCGTCTAAAAAAAAGTCTGTCTTAAATTTAAATCCTCACACTCCCATCCCAAGTCCCATGAGTTTCTTATCAATGAATTTCCGTTTTTAGGAAGAAAAGGAAAAGAATAGAATAAAGCTTAGAAGCCTTGTCCACCAACGGCATCTGTCATCCACTAACGGCTAAAGAGATTGGAGCGTCCTCCAAATGATGTGACCGACACGTGTCCAAAAGCTTCCACATCATTCTAGTTGCGCGCCCGTGCGGCCTTTCCAAAAAATAGAGCCTGTTTTTTAACACTGTTTTCTTGTCTGGACGGTGATTTTTTTATTTCTTAACTTTCCGCTGTTAATACACAAACTACATTTCGTTAATCAGACACGTAGTCGAAGCTCATAATTCACCAAGATTTTTATTTTTCCATAATTTTTGCATCCATAAGGCTCTTCATAACTGGACTACGAACAAGGTTATCATTCGTAGCCTGGTCCACGGGGACGCGTTATCGTGTCCCCGTGATGTAGCCGGTCCTCCTGTGAAAGAACGAATTACATGTGTTCGGTGAGGGGTCAGACACATTAATTTTTTTTAGATGTATTCCAACGGTAATATTATCGTTGGGGCCGAAAAAATATCTTTTTGGTCCATAACGGCTAATTTTACTCATTTTCCTATAAATACCCCCTAAACACATTTTTTTCTCTTA
>CAODLS012125003.1:0-10258 GCA_948243855.1 Flueggea neowawraea
ACGCGTTTTACTCCCATAATTTGTAGCAGAGGTTCTGCTGCAAATATCAGGACTATAGCTTGTATGAGACCAAGGATTCCACCAACAATAAGTGCTGTAGATGCTGAAGGGATATGTCGCTTTTTCTTCTGCTGTTTGGTCGTCTTGCTTTTGAAATCAGTTGGACTTAGAGTATCACATGCCATTTTCTTGCACTCTGATTAATCAAACCCGAGAAAAAAGTATATCAGACGTTACTGATAAAACATAAACGATGATATCTGATACTATGTTAGAAGCTTCAGTCCAACGTAAATATCAGCTAGTATATGATAAACACTAACAAACGAGTACCTTCCTCTTCCGTCATGTCTTTCTTTTCACTGTTTGCAGCTGAACCTTTCTCCAAGTTCTCAAGCATGAGATCTTCAGGAACAACTTCTTTTGTTTCTTTCGCTAAATCCTTATTGGAGATCTCAACTTTTGTTGCTTCATTACTAAATTTTTGGACAGTATCTTCCTCAGCTACAAAAGAAGTTGTGATACTAACCAATGGGAATATTGTAACCTTTGATGCTTGATTGAATATGGCAATAGCAACGCCTACTGCAGCTATTTCGACCGAGCCTGTGCGTGCAGAAACATAATAAAATCACACACTTATGTGTCAGAATAAACGTTCATGACAATGAAAACCAACCTAGACGGCCGATGAAGGCTGTGTCAATCAGAGAAGCAATGGGATCAGCAGCTAATGCCATTGCAGCAGGTACTGCTATTCGTAGTATCTCAGAACCAAGTGCATCCATCTTAAAAACAAGCCTGCAATAATTGTTACCAACTTCAGGTTTCTGGTTTTGAAAACAACTATATAAAAAGATAGAAGACGAGGCTCTGATATCATGATGAGATAAACATACCTTGCCTCCCTGAAGAACACAAAAAGTGGTAAAATCCACTTTCTCTTAGCTATCTGCAGATCACCATTTTCAGCCATGATACCAACTGACAGATAACCTAGACCAGAAGAAACAAGCTTGATCTTTCTCTAAGGACGCAGACAATCTAATGAAGCTTGTGTTAAAATGATTCAGTTCGCACAAGCTAATTAATCTCTGCTGCAACCTGCAGAGTGCAAAATCAACAGTTCATTGTTTCAATAACATAAATGTGCATATAATAAATAGAATTTCATGATAATGTAAGCAATGGCCATGGAATTAATCTTAAAAAAATAGATATCGTCCTGCAAAATGTGAAACCAACCTTGTCGTCAGTGACGGTACAATACACCATGACAAAATTTCATGATATATAGCTTTCAGCATTAAGTAAAATCTCCCTCAGTTGTGTCAAACATTTTGTCAGATTCTTTCTAAATAAATGTTGGCTTCCAAGAAAGCATGCAATGTTATACTTCAAGCTCGATTTAAAATAAATTTTTGGTTCATTTAATTTTTCAAAACCCCTAAAATGAATTTACTTTGTCTTCAATCTTTCTTCATATAAATTTCATAAAACATATGTTATTACACTCCAGTTCAACATCTGCCTTCTTTACAATATTTTTGCTGAATTTCGGTAATTTCCGAAATATAGGATGCCTAAAACCTCTCATGCATGCACTTATAAAAAGCCTGAAAACGCTCCTGCTCTTATTATCAAGAAGAGCACATACAGTTTCATCCATAAAACAAGAGGCTTTGTATTATTCATAGCAACATTTCCATTATTTTTTTCCCCTTTTTGTTAAGTCTTTATTTTCTTCCTCAAGAAATCGAACTCACGACTACTTAATACTTGACTTAACTCTAGTACAATGAGCTACAACAACATTGCTTCACAGCAACATTTCTATAAACAGTGCATTTGGAATTAGTCTATGTGTAGCATGCAGTAACATATTCCATAACATACGTAATATAATGGTTCCTAAATTGCCAAAAAGATATCATATGCATGATGCAAAATCTTTGAGAAATGTGACTAATGTTCGTTATGCAGTAGTAAACCTTCCTCAGTTATGTAAAACCCCTGATAACAGCATAGAGATATGCTATTGTAATGAAGGTTCAGACAAACACGTCTGTTTCTTCCCATTCTTACGTATATGTTATAATCTATTCACATTTATTATTTGTCAATATTGTTGTTGTTTTTTAGGGTGTTCAGTTATTAATACCATGATTCAAGAGGGAAACAAATAAAGAAAAACTCCATCTATCTGATCTGTTATATTTTCGTGAAAACTTCATTCAAAATTCAAAACGCGTAGAACCAATAACTTTTGTAGTCTAATATCTTACAAGTCATTTTAATACTAGAAAGTCCAAATTAAGTTTAATTTTTCATAAGAATAAACGTGAAGAAAAAAGAATGTGTGAAGACAGTTCAATTTGTCACACAAACATTATAGTCTTTGTTTTTTTTAAAAAAAAGAAGTAAATTACAGTCAAGGTCGAAGACTACTCTAATACTAATGTCCTTGTCTTTACGGTTCAGCATAGCGAGGACGTCCTTTCAGTTCTATCTCCCCAGATAAGTACTTGAATTTTAGTTAAAAAGTTGCATATTGCATGCATGGACTCATACTTTAAATAACATAAACAATAACATAGCAAAATTGCATATGAAAACATTATAAGAAACTTACAGAACATTTCATTAATTATGTAACATGGTACAACTCGATGACCAAAGAAACAAAAATTTTTAGAATGATCGCGTATTGTACTAATTAATGTTGACAGAATAGCATCATCCATCAACGTTTCTCATCGGCCTATTGACATTAGGAACAACTAAAAAAACAAAATGGAACCCAATAAACACCATGATTAATCATTAAGAGCTATGGTAATATAGCCTTCTCCTTCTTTAACCAAATATTTTGAGTTCAAATTTAACTTTGAAGAAGTTATAAAAATCGATAAGAAGACGCAAAAAATTCTAATTACTAAAATTCAAATTAATTAGATATCAAAATGGTAACTAAATGATTAGTAATTTAATAAAAAAACCTCTGTGATTATTAATTAATAAACTTAGTTTCTTCTAGTACCATAAAGATCCAAAACATATAAGTAGTGGTACTTTTTATTATTTTTTTCTGTTTGTTTTTAGAAGTTTTTGTGAGCCTGAGCATGCGAATTTATTTCGAGCGAAATCTTAGTCATAAAGCATGTGAACCTCTTCAATTCAATCTCATGTAACCTGAAAATGTTAACAACTTCTAAAGAAAACAAAAGTGTTATTTGCGATCTCTAAGAACATTTGTCTTGAATCGGTTGAATGGTTTTTGTTTTCAATTACTATTTTTGTAATCAAATCTCTAGGTACACTTTCATGAATCTACTACAATGTTTCAGCAAAGTGTAGCCGACTGATTCAAGTAAATGAACCTACGAGAATACAAAAAGAGTGGGGTGATCGCCCAAGTAAATAAAATGAGACAGACTTTATAAAAAAAGGAATCATTTCAAAATTCGAGTACGAAAAAGGCTTATACTCTTATCTTTTAATAAATAAATTCTACTCTTTTTTCACAGTTTAGTAAAAAATAAAAAGCACCATATTTTTAAGACGTAGATTCTAATATGCAAAACGAAAATATTGAAATAAAGACATTAACACCTTAGTTGAGAAAAAAAGTAATAAAGAAACGGTAAGATATACACCGTATACACTAACTAAAATTCATTAAATCAATTTGTTTTTTAAAAAATTATGAACGCCTTGTACCCCTGTGTATCCTATTGTCTATCACCTTTGTGCACCATTGTACACTTATGTACTAAAAAAATTATATATATATATATATATATATATATACATTAAAACTCAATTTCTTGTGAAAAAGTCAATTTTTCGTGAAAATATTTCAATTTCTCACGAATTTTCAAAAAAATAGTATTTTTAATATGTGTTTAGCATTTTGCAACATTTTTAATATTTGAAAACTAGTGAAGACATTTTTTAGATTTCACATTTTAATTTGCTATAGATATGTGATTTTCCAATTTTTAAAATTATTTTTTATGATAAATTTTTTAAAGTTTTTTGTAGATATATGATGGATTATATAATAACTGTGTTCTTGATTAGATGTATGAATCTAGATGCAACCGTTATTCATAAACCCCTGTACTACTGGAAAAAATTGCCACATAATTTTTTATTACGACAACTCTCGTATATAATAGAAGGGTTGAAGACATACAAAATATGGTTTAGGGACAGGTAATGTAATTTTTTTTTTCACTTACAGGGTTGAGCTCATAAACTTAATTAAATAGTGCATGGATTTCTAAATATAATTCACTTTTTCCACATGTTTTAACTGACTTTTTGAAATAGTTTGGAGCCAGCTTTGAAGGAAATAGGTAGGATGCTAATTTTGTTAATATGCTTTGTTGAATTTCAATGACATTTTTATTCACAAATATATGCCTTGTTAATTAATTCTTTATCATATTTTTTTTTTCGTTTGATAGGTGCAAATCCAAAGCTAGCTACCTACTTAAAAGCAAAAAAAGAAAGCTTGGAACAAAATGCATTGACATCATAACCTTTTAAAGAAAAATAATTATATAAATTTTTGTATCAAACTAATTTATACAATCAAAATAAACATAGGAGCATAAATTTGGATAGGAACCTACCTAATTATAAAGGCAATGCTGAAAGGAACGTAGCATAATATATACATATGGAAAATTTGTATGTACTGACCTTAATTTGCAATATGTCGTTGTTGCAGAAGGAGAACCAATTTTCTACCAACTTAGTAATTGGATTTCGAAGTCAGATTCTGACCCTATCACCTTCCCCTTTTATGTCCACAAGTCTCCTTCATATCCTACCCATTTTCTCCCTTATATATAGGTATCAAACAGAGGCACGAAAGTTTTCATCCACCACCACTGCTTAAAAGAAAAAAAGAAAGAAGGACAAGAACTAAAAAAACAAAAGAAAAAAATAAAGAAAAGAAAGCTTGATTTTCTTCTATATATATATGGTCAAAAAGCGATTACTCATCAAAAGCAAAATCTTGTATTGAATAAAACAGCATTTGTGTTCAGTGAATGACGAATAAAACTATGTTCTCTAGAAAAAAAAAAATTCATGTTGTCTTTGGATTATTCCGGTTAAATACAAGTAAACGCTATTTAATTTGACATTTTTCATTTTTTATTTATATAAAAAGGACATTTATTTTTTAATTGCTTAACAAAAAATGTAATTAAAATGAGTGAGTATTTTTTTTCCCATAGAAGTATATATACTTCTCGAAAAAGAGGGAAAAAGTAAAATAGATATATACAATATATATCAATTGTTCTAAATCAAAAGGGCTAAAATTGTTAAGAAATATTGACAAAAAAAAGCTAAGATTGTTAGGAAATATTAAAACAAGATTTTGGATCTCATATATCAGTTTAAATTTTTAAATGTATTAGTATATAATATGATATCAAAACGACTTATGATAAAAAAATATCACTTGCGTCTGTGTTGCATGAAAATATTGATGAAATTGGAGGTAAGAATATGTGGACTAAAGGTGGAATCCACTATCTAAACATCTAAAGCTCTAAACTTGTTCTATATCATATTGTCCAACTTTTGGCTACAAAATTAAGTGCTTTTATCAGGTAATGCAAGAGCCTTTACTTGTTGTGTGCTACGTAGATTCCCATTGCCGCATGCTTGGCATATATATATATATATATAACTACGTACTTGACAAATATTTAAAAAATATGTTCAATTATTTAAATTTAATTGTCATTTTTTCCCTCCTATAAAATAAACAACATCATAAACTATCAAATGAATTTGATTGAATTGACAATAAGCTAACCAAATGCCAAGATCTTAATTTATTCTCACTTATAACAGTTGCCTTTTTATAAGCTATATTGTCCTTTAATTGTCTATTTTCCTTTTTCATCCATTTTAAATATTTTTTTTATCAACAATTATGTTGCGTTAGAAAATTGTATCATTAATTATCAATTAAATTAGCTAGTGAGATAGGATTTATCAAGGGCATTTTTTATTTTTTTTTTTAAAATTTTAAATTAAGGTCTAGTATTGCATATTGAGAAGCTTTAAAATTCGACATGAGAATTTTGTCGTTTGCAAAGGTCCTACCAAACTCAAATCTGAATTAGTCAAATATAAAACATATCTAAATGCCAGGTGATTTTATTAAAATTAACTCCTAAGTACTAATTCATGTGATAAGGGTCTTTTTTTTTGGAAGAAGGGGAATATTTTTAACATAAGGATTAGGATTAATAATATTGCTTTTAAATTTCATATATATCCTAATCAGATCCAGGATGCGACATGAAATTAAAGCTGTTGCTAGATTATTGTTGTGAAATTTCATTGACTTAGTTACTCTTTTTAATATCCGAGTAAATTAAGTAACATTATCGGATTTTCTTGAATTCTATTTCATTTCTGGTAACTATGAGCTGTCTTAATTGGTTGGATGAAGATTTTTGTTTGAGGAAGTACAAATATTATTCTAGTATTTTTTATAAGTAAATCAATCTAGAATATTAATTGTTTAATTCATTTACAATTCTTGTAGGTTAGTTGTCTCTCTTCCTTCTTACGGATTAAAATTTTAATCCAAGCTTAATGTGTGGCAACTAAAATAATTTGTTAAGTAATACTTTTTTTCGAATCAGTTGTCGAAATTTTTTTAAGTAATTCTTAATTTGCAAAATTTATATATGTAACATCTCGTTTGAATTCGATTTATTTTTGATTTATTGATGATTAAAGTTTGTGTTTTAAATCATTGGAGACTTGAATTGGATGTTAGATGATGAATATTTTGTAATGAATTAAATTTCTTGGTCTTGATGGTATTTGAAAGAAAAAAAAGGTGAGTTTCGGTTTGGTCATGCATTGGTTCGGTTCATTGATTTGGTTCACTGGTTTGACTTGTTTGGTTGAGTCATAGTGAGTTGACTTGGTTTATTTTTGTGTAATGGTTTGAGTTTTGTGGGCGCCTGAAATTTTGATTAGTGAATTTGGTTGGACTCTTTTTATAGACTCATTTGATTGAGTTTGTTTGTATTTGGCTGGTTCGGTTTTGGTCTATTTTTGACTGGTTCGGTTTGGTTTGACTGGTTGATCATATGAGTTCGGTTTTGGCTGCACTTCTTTTAAGATCAAGCCTGATTCCCTCTCTTCATTTGTTCCATTTTCAAAAGTTCTTCCTCACTCTCACTAACTCAAAACCGTCCCCCCCCTCTCTCTCTCTCTCTCTCTTTGCTTCCGTTCAATTTCTTTGCATTAAATCAAGTCATTTCGTCTAATATCCGAGGTGACCACCATCTCACCAGGGGTTCCTGACGGGATTATTGGCTCGGCGTCCAGGTGAGTGCGATGACAGCTCTAGACACATAGGTTGTGTCTTCAAAAGTATATGTTTTTTATGTGATCAAATATGCCATGCAATACAGACTAATAAATGGATCGGCTCAATTCTAAAATTGGATTATGAAATAAAATAATCGATATAATATTCGTATTAGTATCAAAATCAGTATCGGTATCAGTATAAGATATCTATTTGTACGCTCTGACTGCTTGTCTGTAAATATCTATACTTATTATAATTAAGAAATATTTAGTAATTATGCTTCTGATTTGTATGTTGTATGCCTAACATGTCTTTAATAAGAAAATTGTAAGATGACTATTATATATTATAATTAGCAATAACTTCTGATATTAATAATCTATATGTGTGTGTGTGTGTTTATATATATGATCTCTGAGTGTATATTTTATTTGAAATAGTTCAGTGGTATTTTATTTTTAATAAATATCTGTCTGGTTTGTATGTTTGTCTGTTATCGATATGTCTTCTTGGTTTGCTTGCATGCCTGTTTGCTAATTGTACATTTGACTGTTTGTAATGTTCCAACTTAAGATTCCATAGGAGGAAACTTTAAGAATCTATTATTTAAGGCTTTGGAATAAGTGATATGCATTCTGAATTATACTTAACATCATAGTATATTTTGTATTTAATTATTTGTGTTGTATGCTTGGTTGTTGAATAAAATGTTTGTTCCGATTATTTTGATAATATATGCTCAGAAGTATAGTATGGTCGGTAATAATCTCTGTGCTAGTATTCTGCTTGGTATACCAATGATCAGTTAAGGTCTAGTTACTAAGGTTAGTGGTAACTTGTGTGTCTGCCCAACACATGGATCAGGTAGTGTAGTCCACAATTTGAATCTATCAGTTTCAGGCTGCAATAGTCCACAATCAGTTAGAAATAATGATCAGTTTAGTATGATTTTGTGTCTGTTCTATCCTAATATGTTTTAATTAACACTTGAACATAGTAAATTTTGGAAGTCTGTGTTATTACTCATATCCCTATAGTATATTGTATTGTAGTTTGACAGGATATATCTTATTGGATCCCATGGACTGCAATGCTCGAGGATGTATTTTAATCAGTTCTGTCTGTTATAGTTTTAAGACCCTTAGGGTGACGGGTACTATTTTGAGCCCATAAAGCTATCAGCTGTTAGCTCTTTTGAGTTGGGTACTGTTTAGACTTTTAAGGTTGCTAGTTTGTTTAAGATATGATCTTGTCAGCGCAATTCCAATATAATACGGGTGTATGATCAGTTATTACCATATCTGTTTATTTTTGGAAAGATAATAAGATAGAAGAATATAAAATTCTGTATAATATGAATTGTATGTATGCATGTAGTATATGTTATCTGTCTTCTGATATAGTAGTTAGTCTGCGTGATAATATGGATTTAAATGATTGTATGATGTGTGTTTTGTTTGCATTCTTACTATTTGGGCATGATACCTGTAGTGCATAATAATGTATTAAATTCAGTGCTTAATGAATAATTTAAAATGAATAAGAAGAAATAATACATAGATTCGAGTGAATGCATATTATAAGATTTGTCTTCTTTCCGAGGGTGTGAACGTTTTCAAAAATATTTTTGAAACTCTTATGTATACACAAGTGTATATTATTAGTATAAGTATATATGAATGTGGTATTTTCAAAACGTTTTCAAAACGGTTTATGTGAGTCCCGGAGGCGATTTAGAGTGTCGTCCCTCACTGAGTTTACTCACCCCCTCCTTTAACATTTTTTTTTTCAGGTTATTCAGCATTTATTTGTCAGATCTTCGGTGCTCAGTGATAAGTCCAGTTCAGCAGTGAGTGCTTTTTTGTTTGGGCCTCAATCTGTATCTATATTGTTGGAGAATTTTTTTGGGGATACCTTGGTTGAGTTTGTAGAGCGGAAGCGAGTTAGAGTGAAGAGAGAAAACAACACCGCAATTTATAGTGGTTCGACCAACCTTGCCTACATCCACTACCTAAGTCTCACTTAGGATTTCCACTATCTCGAAGATTGATTCCGGCTCAATCCAACAAAGCCTTACACCAAGGTTGATTATGACTCACACCTCTAAAGCCAATAAGGTTGATTGCGGTTCACACCTCTAAAGCCAATAAGGTTGATTGTGGCTCACCCCTCTAAAGCCTACAAGGTTGATTACGACTCACCCCTCTAAAGCTTACCCAAGGTTGATTTCAGTTCATACCTCTAAAGTCATTACAATGTTATTTTCTCTAGACTCACAACAAACCTTTCTCACTGTTTATAAAATGTTTGCAAAAAATAAAAGCTCTATGTTAGAGTTTGGTTGTATGAAATTGATGCTTGAATCTTAATCTTCTCTCTAACTTGATTTGGTGTTTTGGAGTGAGGGGAATGATGAAAATGATTTGGACTTGAATCCATATGATCATCCACATTTTTTTGCCCTTCCTTGATGTATTTATAGCCTCTCCAAGTCATATAACCGTTGGAGTTGATAAACTAGTTGTTGAAGTTCATTTATAGCCATTACAGTCTGAAACTATGGATTACTTGAGTGACCATAATTGCTTACTCGAGTGAGCGACCCCTTAGATCACTCGAGTGACCATTTTTGCTTACTCGAGTGAACAGTTAAAACTACAGCCCCTGGAACTCTTATTTACTCGAGTGACACATTCATTTACTCGAGTGAGCTGATAACGATCATGTTTAAATGCTCAAGAATCCAACTCAATTTTGTCTATTATCAAAACATAAAAGGATCTTAATGTTGATCACCCTTGATCCAACATTAATGGCTAAACTTCTCTTTTTGATGGTGAACCTAAACGAGTTAAGTGCATGGGATACCAACCTCATGGTAGAAAATGTTAG
>CAODLS012125194.1:0-10914 GCA_948243855.1 Flueggea neowawraea
GGATGATAATTTTGGAAACCCTAGGGACCTAATTTGAAAAAGTGGAAAACATGAAAATTGTAGATATATATGTCTTCTAATGGAATGAGCGAGGGCATAACTTAATTCCATGTATTTATATATTTATACTTATTTATCTAAGACTAACTGTGTTTAAGGTTTCACATAATATAGCTTGATTCTAGGTTAAGACGTAAAATTTACTAAGCTTTCTACATTTTGAATTAGCCTTTGATATTTTCTAAAAAAATTGAGATGTGAGTCTAGTTTCTAAATCAACAAACCTTTTTTTTTTAATTTGGAGTTGAGTAGAATAAACCATGATAAAAAAACTACCTGATTTTGAAATTTTATCAAATACTGTGTAAACTAAATTGGAAAACAACATTCATGTGGTTAAAAATATAAGTTTATGACCCAATTTACATTAATGAATTCGAAGCTTAAATGAATGAACTATGGTTGAAATACTAAGTAATGCTCAATCTGTCCTGAAGTAAAAGTAGAACAGAAGATGGTCTGAATTTATGAATTCTCCATAAATTATACCCATTGAATTAGAAATCCTACTTTATATGTACAAAAATCCTAGAATATCTACTTTCAAATAAAATTTAAATCCTACTTTATATGTACAAAAATCCTAGAATATCTACTTTCAAATAAAATTTATATCAAGTTAATATGATATCTATAACTCCAGATAAATTAAATAGAGCACTGACTGTCCAGTTGAGAATAAACTAAGAAGTCTACTATAGGGACTATTTTGTTATGTTTTCAACAATAGGGACTGAATTAAAACTTCATATAGCATAATAGGGGAAAGGGAATGAGAACAAATCCTTATAAATTAGAAATGTAATTAAATCATAGATCAAGTCAATTCCAAGTTTTAGTCGTTCGTTAGGATATATGGACTACATTGAATAAAAATATGTAACTAAGGGACTAATTTATAATCATTTTGAAAGAAAGGGTATTTGATATTGATTTACATAATTTTAATATTATGTAGATCCAGAGAATCCGAACAATCGTAGATTGGAAGCTTATCAGTATTTATCGTACATTAGAGACACAGATGAGTATAAAATTGATATTAAATTCAAATGTGTGTTATATGATTTGTGAGTGTAAACTTGAGTTTGCATTCGATTATGTGTTATATGATTTGTGTTCTTTGATGTGCTCTTGATATGATTACTTCGACAAATTGGTGATTAGTTGTATTTACATGATATATACTATATGTTGAGAATGACCATTGTACATATGTAATGGAATGCTTTCACATGGATATTGATTATCAAATGTTACACATGTTGATGCATTGATACTAAACTAAATAAAGGCGTTATGACCATCATGCTTTAGTATTCACAAATTATTACACAGGAGACATTCAGGTCATATTCATGCAAGAGACTTTCGGGTCATTATCACACATGAGACCTTTGGGTCATATTCATACAGGAGACCTTCGGGTCATTATTACATAGGAGACCATCAGGTCAATTTTCATATGGCGTTGTCCAGCTAATTCATACAGGAAATCCTGGGGCGATACTTGGCTTGTTTGGTCACAACATATAAAATGGAACACAGTGGCATATGCATATATTTATATGACATAGTTAATCAATTATTTGTTATATGTTTGTGTTTGCCTGAGTTTGATATATGATGGTTTATGCTTATTGAGTTACGACTCATATAAAGCGCAATATCTTTCCCAGGTGATTATAGCTAGTAGATCTTTTCTGTAGAGTTAGAGCTAAAAGTCTGCAGATAGCAGCATGAGTCACAGAAGAGCCGACTGGTGCTCTAGACATCCTCCTCCTCCTCAGCATTTGCATATATAAATAACTGACTTTTGGTAATGTATATTAAACTTTCAGAAAGGTTTGTTTATATAACTTGTACTGATGTGTATAGTTGCACAAGTTATGAATGTTTTCTTATTGGTTTTCCATATTGGTATATGGTTTATATAATTATATAGTTACTGATTAAATCATAAGGACAATATAAGAGTGTTACAACCTTGTCACATATCAAGTTCAAACTAAGAGGGATTTTTAATATTAATTGACAGTCCCTCTCATCGAAAGTTCTTATTTTTTGAACATCCCACTTACCATTACAAATAAATTCTAAGACATATGAAGATCTGATATGTTCAGGAATGGCTGTGGTGATGAAAGGCCATTCATCACTACCAAGCCAAGCGTCCATCCTAACCGCAATATTTTCACTCGTTCCAACTCTCCATATGCATCCTTTTCTTATCAAAGATTGTGTCTCAAAAATACTTCGTTAGGTATAGCTGGTATTACCCATGGTTAGCCTAAAGAAAATCTGAATGTGGATAATAACGATCCTTCAAAATTCTAGATACCAGGGTAAGGGCTTGAGTAACAAGTCGTCATGCCATCTTTCCTATAAAAACAAGATTTAATTCCCTGAATCTTCTAAAACCATATCCACCTTGAATCTTAGGAACACATAACCTCTCCCAGGACATCCACTTTATTCCAGATCCATCACCTTTCCCCAACCAAAATCCATTCAGAATTTTTTCAATCTCAAAGTATAAGCTCAGAGGCAGTAGAAAAGTTCTTAAGAAGTATATAGGGATGGCCATCCTGACACTTCTAATCAATTTTTCTTTCTTAGCTTTGGATAAGCACTATGAATTCAACCTATTCACCACCTTCCAAATTTTCTCCTTTATAAACGTAAATACCTCACGTTTGTTCCTTCCCACTTCTGTAGGAAATCCCAAATATTTATCAAAGGACTCTGCCTCCCTCATTCCCAAAATATTCGAGATCTCCCTTCTCTTAGACATAATGCAATTTCGGCTATATTTGATGACATATTTACTCTGATTTGTGAACTATCTAGAAGCCCTTTCATACGTAGCTAGAATGTCCTTAATAGCTTCACCTTCATTTTTACAAGCCTGAAAAAAGAAACATCTATCGTCAGCAAAAAACAAATGAGAGATGGCACGGGCATTCCTAACAATTCGACACTTATGCAGCCGTCCATCCCTCTCATACTTTCCAATCAATACCAATAACCCTTTCGCACAAAGAATAAACAAATAAGGCGATGGAGGATCACCTTGGCTAAGACCTCTACTCGGGATAATAGGCCCCAATAATCTCTTGTCCAATTTTACCCAAAATTGCGCTAATTGAACACAGTTCATAAGTAATCTCACCTATTTGTCACTGAACCCCATTTTTGTTAGCATTTGATCAAGAAAACTCCATTCAACTTGATCATAAGTTTTGCTAATGTCACGACCCATTTTCGAATCATCACCAGTGTAAGAGGCGAACCAAACCAGAGATCTGACCCATCTCGCACAAGCCTCATAGTATAAAACTTCTATCCAAATTCATATTCAGATTAATAAGATGAAATATTTATAATATCAAATACAGAAAATATATCAAAATAAAACCATTCGATTTCATCATATTATCATAAACAAAAACATAATCCATGAGAACCCGGTGTGGAACGTTTAACATATATACAAACTGGGGCTCCGTCAAACTGGACTTCTCACTTATCGCTGATGATCTGATAAACCAAGCTCCGATTAACCTAAAAAAATGTTAAGGGGAGGGGGTGAGTAAAACTCAATAAGGGATGACACTTCAGAATGCCTTTGAAACCTCACACAAACCATTTTGAAAATGCCACATGCAAATATAACTAAATATACATATATACACTCTATGTAAGTAGTAGAGTTTCAAAAACCATTTCAAAACTGTTCACAGACAAAGCATGCATACATTCAGAAACTGACTAAATTTTTTCAAAAACCTTTTTAAACTTTATCACAAGTAGCATACTTTTAGAAACAGTGTGAAATCCTTCAAAAAAATCTTTTAGCTTATCAGAAATTTCAGACACAAAAGTTTGCTACATAGGCACAAAATATAGCCATTAAGGCAAGTAAAGCAACGCATGCCAGTATGGCCACTAAGGCAATTATAGCCACTAAAGCGAGTATAACCATTAACACAAATATAGCCACTAAGGTACTAAATAGTCACTAAGGTAGATAGTATAGCAATTGAGGTTATATCAAATAATAGATCAAAAATAGAATAATATTGCCATTAAGGCCGTATTAGAGTAGTATTTCAAAAACAAACAAATATAGAATAATATATTTCAAAAACAGAGGAAAATATTTTACAAGCAGACAACATGCAGAACATACTAGTAATTTCAGAAACAATATTTTAGAATCTACTTCAAAAACACACCAAAGAAATATAATATTATCAATTTATATTATTTTCAAAAATAGATCAAATTTTTATAGAAATATAAAATCTTTCAAAAATAGAGTATTATTATTATTCTAAAATTCCAATAACTTTCCAAAATAGATTTTATTACTGACTGAAATTCTGAAAATTTTAGAAACAAATTTAAATCAAACAAATCCTCACATAAGCCAAAATTTAGGATTTTCGATCTTTTAATTATTCTAGACTACATGCAAAGGCTGAAGCATAACAAAAATGTATAAGTTCAAAAAGACACAACATATGTGTCTCAAGTCGACATCGCACTTACCTAAGCTACCAAACTTCGAATTACTGACAATCGGTAGATGACTGGACACCTCAAAAAACCGAACTGAGCTGAAACAAAATGTATTCACAAAAGAATCAACACGGTGACTATGGTAATACAGATAATACTGAGGTGCAAATGCAAACTTAAATATCGATGGTGTTAGAAATTCTATTTCAATGGAAAATCTAACACTCTCATCGAAAATCGGACCTCGATGTAAAATTATAATTTGGTCCTCCAACTATTTCAAAATTAGAAACTTATCCTCACTTTTCAAAATTTACCAAATAGTTCCCAACGTATATCTATTGTCAAATCAAACCTCCAAATATTCAAAAATTACATTTTAGACATCAAACATGTAAAATATCAAGTTTATTCCTCTCGATTCAACCGATAAAAATCATTCTTAATCACCTACATTGGTCCTATTCAACCTTAGAAACTCAAATCTACAATTGGCTTCTTCAAAACAACTCAAAATCATTAGAAATCTACAAAAAAATATGTCCAAACCCTAACCCATTCTAAGAACTCGTCAAATCTCGTGATTCTAAGCTATATTTATGTTTATCTAACTTCAAACAATTATAATCTAACAACCCACAACATCCATTTTAACAGAAACATCCAAAAAATCAGAAACCCTAAGCAATTCAGCCTAAAATGAATTTCAAAAATTAAATGCATAAAATTGATAAAAATGAGTCATTGGAACTGAAATCTTATCTCCAGAGATGATTATAAACGCTGAGGAATCAAGGAGGAAGATATAGAACCTATCTAAGACTAAGAGACAGTGAAAAATGAAGGGGACATATGAAGAGGTTGGGTTTTGGGCGTTTTTAAACACCCATAGATCGAAATGCACTGTTTCAATGTTTTCCAAAGGCAATGTACGTTATTTTTCATGCAACGTACATCTTAGGGTTGTAATGTATGTTACAAAGTGTACAACGTACATTATCAGGTTCAAAAATGTGTCTAGAGGCCTTAGGTTAAGCTTAACATACGTTACACTAGGTTTAATATATGTTGATAATCTAGAACTAAGCTTAACGTACATTATTATTAAGCTAATGCATGTTAGGATGCAAAACTCCAGATAACGTATGTTGCAACATTCCTAACGTACGTTATGCGCTGGCGCCAAACTTTCTCGTTTGCACGCTTACGCCATATCAACCTTAAGGCTCCACAACACCCAAACCCTAGAAAATACATTCCTTAACCATAATCAAATATCCAAATATCATCTCAAATATTTGAGAATCAAATTATAAATGAGCTAAGATCATTCAAAATAAAACGACATTCCATTGGAGATCTTATCAGAATTGATCGAAATACTATAGAAGATCAATCGAAACGGGTGAGATATTACAACTCATATCTATCTTCAGCGAATCATATCCTTTCTTCCCCCTCATTTTATTCTTCAAGTGATGTTACACTTTAAAAGCAATTAGAACATTATCTGATATTAGTCTACCTGGCACAAAAGCACTTTGCCACTCCGATATAATTAAGTTAAGAACCAACTTGAGTCTATTTGCTAGCATTTTTGCAAATTACCTTATACATAACCTGACAGAGGGAGATAGGTCTAAACTTAGACATTCTAGTCACATGATCCACCTTTAGAATCAAGACTATGATAGTTTCACCCAAAACATCTAGAATTTCACCTCCTTCAATAACTCCAAGGCAATAGTCCGCAACTTCGTCGCCTATAATGCTCCAATACTTCTGAAACAAGAAAGGGTTGAGGCCATCAGGCCTAGGGGCTTTATCAGGGCATGCTGAATACCACGTCACGTACATCATCTTTACGAAAAGGCGCATCCAGCAACAAGCATTGATCTTGGGATAGGGATCGATCAATACATTACAGAACTGGACCAACCATACAACCTATAGAAGCAATTAAATCAACAAAGTAGTTAGTAATCACTCCTTCAAGACCATTATTCCACTATCTTCTAACCCCATTTTCATCATAGAGAAATTCAAAACGATTACGCCTTTTCCTTGAGGACGCCATATAGTGAAAGAACTTGGAATTCTTGTCCCCATCCTTCAACCAATGCACATTTACCCTCTGTCTCCAGTACACCTCTCTTTGTTGGTGAACCCTTATTTGTTTTGAAATGTTTTTGATAATGGACAAAAATATTATGTGAATAAGAATTTGCATGATTAAATGAGAAGTCATTAGAGTAATACATTCAAGTGAGAATTAAAGATAATTTGAAGATATTTAAATAGCTATAGAAGTCAAGCTTTGGGTTGAATTAATTTGGATCATGACTTGGTAGGAAAAGAAGAGGAAATGACAACAGCAGGCCTCGAAACACACATCTCAAGAAAAGGAAACGTGCGTCTTAACTGCACAAGTAAAACACATCGTTTGATAGCTAAATGACTGTGTTGATGGAAATTCAAAATGCGTGTCTTGCATGTGCAGGCCAGCTACATGTCATTTTAAAGCTTTGCAGTTTGATGGAAGAAGTTGTCATTCGCATTTGTTGAAAATCGAAGGCTGAAATGCTCGTCTCTCGCAGTGAAATTCGAAATTTCTGCAATGGCTACTGAAAAAATTGCAAGGAAACCTAATATCTTGAAGACTAAAAAATTGCAGTGAAATTCGAAACTTTATTACTAATGTCTTGAATTAGTTTATGTGGTTGCAAGGAAACCCAAAAAAAATTGCAAAAAGGCTTATAACACTCTATTCACCCCTCCCCTCTCTAGAGTGTTGTTGGATTCATCCTTTGTTTCAACTCCCCAAAGAATTCCTGCCTTGTCTTTCTATATTCCTCCACCCTTGCTTTAAGCCTAGCTCCTCTCAATTCCTCCATCTTTCGTTTCAACTCTTTAATTCTACAGTTGAACCCACTAGAGAATCTACTTCCCCACTTCCCAACAGCTTCAGTACACCCACAGAGTTTATGCAACATGTCCTCCCCTCTCGCACTTTTGGCCTTGTCCACACTACCCCTCTCCAACACCTAAACATTTTCAAATATGAATTGCATTGCCTTACCACAATCTCTTCTCGAAAGAGTATCAAGCAAAAGAACCGAATTATTAGAGGAAGCTCCTGTTAAATTCAAGACCCTTGCTTCCCAAAACATTCCTCTCCATATTTTATTAACTAGAACCCTATCCAATCTCTCTTCAACCAATGCCGCCATCCCCATATTGTCTTTCTCAAATGTAGTTGTATCCCATCATCCCCAGTTCCTCAAGACAACATTGCCTAATAGTTTCCTTGAAACCCTTAAGGCACAAATTCGGATGTGGCCCATCTCCCTTCTTCTCAGATTTAAACATCAGATCGTTGAAATCCTCGCTACAAGCCCACGAGAGATTTGATCTTCCAGTGAGGCTCCTAAGAAACTCCCACGAAATTCTCCTTTTGGATCTCTCAGGACAACCATAAAACCCAGTAAACCTCCATTTATGATTCCCTTCTGATATAAGAACATCAATATAATTGGAAGATTAACTCCATAAGCAAACCTCGATCTCAAACCTCCATAGTAGAGCCAATACATCCTCTCTATTTACAGGCTCAACCCAAATTGCGTTCTCCCAGTCTAGTTGGACTGCTTTAGGCAACTCGGTTAGTGTTTTTGGTCCTTTGTATTTATTTGGTTAAAGTGGAAGGTTCTGCCACTAAAACCCAAAACCCATTCCATCTGCCTACAACCAAAATGCAATTTGTAGATTCATTAATATGTAGTTTAACTATAACAGAGGATTTTCAATTCATTCATCAATCACCAAAACATGATAAATGGTGCCAACCCACTAGTTAAAAAGCACCTCCCATCGCCCTGATTAAACCCAATCCTGATCAGGTCCATTCATGATGAACAAATTCACAAGAAACAAGAGCACGAAGAGTTGTTTCAACATGGATTTGATCTACCACATAAGATTCGTTAAATCATCATAAATGGTGCCAACCCACTGGATTCTTCTTTAGTACCCATTTAGCAAGCAAGCGATCTTAAAATACTATATTAATTTTCAAATAAAAATCTTGCCTATTAGGGTATGTTTGGTATGGGATTATAAGGGGGTAAACATTATGGCAGTAATATTTAACCCTTTTTACTTGGTGTTTGGTGACATTCCTGAATTATTCAGGAGAGTAATCTTTCTCCTCTTTTTATGGGATTATCATTACCCTAATCCCTCTTAGGGTAAAAGTTAGTAATAGAGACACAACTTCTTAGTCGACACAAAAATACATTATGCTCATCTTCTCTTCTTCATCAACTCTACTGGTATATGATTAATTCAAACAATTTTTTTCTTCCATTAATCAGCTTTAACATTGGGCTAATTTGAGTTTGTCTATTATCAGGTGTGATTCTCTTTAATTAGTTACAATTTCACGTTGGTTTAATCAAGCAATCTGTAAAGGTACTTTATTAATTCTATTTTTTGTATGACTGGTTCATTCTTTTTCTGGATGTTGATCAATCGTTCCTTGATATTGTCTTTTTATGTTAATCAATTGTTGCTTGTTTGTTCTTTGCTAAGAAAAGAAATTTTAGTGGCTAACTTGTTTGATGGTGCATGTGTTGTTCTTGTCCTTACGCTGATTTATGTATTTTCTGTGTGATATGATGTTTCCAATGTTAATCGAGTGATTTTAATCGGTATTTTCATCTTTTAAATATGTGAAATCAAATGCTGGGAGATTGGACATTTGGAACTGACTGAATGTAGTGATTGTGATAATCACGAATGTTGAAATGCATAAATCATAGATGACCCTTTGAGTGTCGAGAAAATTAAGAAGATTTAGATAGTTGAAGGAATGTGTTGTGTGGATTTGATTTCACCTGAGTATTTTATTTGAGCTGTCAATTGGTCGGGATCATAATTTTGTACAACTGAACTCTAGATTTTAGAGTTTTATTGCGTAATTGAGGTCCGATCAATTTCGATAATGACAACCATAGTAGTTGGACTACTTTTTTCTATTAGGACAATTAGCCTTTTAAGTGATACTTTGTTTCTTTCATCGTTATATATGTGAACACCTGATGCTCTAATCCGAACCATCTCATTTGTTGTTGCAAAAATGAATTTGTTCCACTCTTTTATTATTTATGGTATTACTAGAACTGAATTTTGAAAAACAATGGATTCATAATGTTATTGAACCTTACACGATAGACTTGTTCTTACTCGTGCCTCAATTCAAATATCATTTCTATTTGCTGATTAAATTGGTTTCGATGATGAATGTGATAGTTGATAATCTATCTTGGACATGATAGATTCTCTCATTACTCATAATTTTTTGCTTTGTTTCCTAAAACCATATGAAGAGGTTAGCATTCATGTTTTGGCCCAATGATAATATTAGAAAAAATGATGTTTTTGATGTATAGTCGTGAAAGTGTAGCCTTGATAATCTTAGTTGCTAATTATGATAATCTTAGAAATGATGGTTTCTTTTTTATATAAATGCAGTGATGGCTTGTCGACCATTGTCAAGGAAGCAAAAAATTATAATTTTAATGACTTGGTATCTTAGAATTAGGACAGTAATTATGCTAATCATTAGTTTTTTCATGATATTGATGCTTGAACAAATGAAAACATTAAGAAGACCGATGCGTAAATTAACTATTGCTAAGAGCCAAAAAAACTTGAATAAATTTATTCGAAATGATTTAAGTTGTGTGGAGCAACTTAGAATGGATAGGCATACATTTTTTATGTTATGTGAAATGCTTCAAACAATTGGTGGTCTAAAAAATGTCAAAAATATGCTAGTCGAAGAAAGAGTTACAATATTCTTAAATATTCTAGCATATGATGTGAAGAATAGAATGATTAAGAATAGGTCTAAGAGATCCCAAGAAACAATTAGTAGGCACTTCCGCATGGCCTTATGAGATGTCCTACGATTGCATGGAGTCCTATTTAAGAGCCTAGAACCAATTGCAGAAAATTCTACTGATGATAGGTGGAAATGGTTCAAGGTATATGTAATAAAAAAATTTTCATTTCATTGAACTAGATTCTGTGTATAATATATTAAATATATTTGACATTAATTTTTTTAATTAATAGAATTGTTTGGGAGCTTTAGATGGCACATTCATGAAGTTGAAAGTTAACAACAAGGATAGATCAAGATATTGATCAAGAAAGGGGGAATTAGCAACAATTGTATTAGGGGCTTGTTTTCATGAGATGCAATTTATTTATGTTTTGCCTAGATGGAAAGGATCAGCCGCTGATAGTATAGTGCTTAATGATGCC
>CAODLS012125222.1:0-24365 GCA_948243855.1 Flueggea neowawraea
TTGAAATTAAATTCCGCACTTAATACTATGTATGATTTGTTTTTAATAAACAAAGATTATATTTTTATTTGTTATTCATATTTATTTAAATATGAGGTTTGGGTATAAGTTTTGTACTCTGAGGCTTGTGCGGGATGAGCCGGGCTCCCATAGACGGTTCATTTCGTACGCCGGTCGCGGCCCCGGAAATGGGTCGTGACATGTTTCTTTCTAAAGTACGAGACAAAATAATACAATCAGGTGATAAATGAGAAATAGTTAAATACTAAAATGGTTTTGATTTAAGCTTCTAGTGTATTATTTTTTTCTTATTTTAATTTTTTGATTTAATTGTCCTAATTACAAGGTTTTTTTCTTCCAGAATTTCAAGTTAGATTTCTTTGCTATATACTTTCTCAAATAACTATTTTTCTTCTTTTTTCACTAAGTCTCTGTTTATTGCATATCAAATATCGAACCATTAATACACTTTTGTTTAATTTTTTTTGGTGCAGGGTAGTGGTTTTACTACTCAAGGTGAAATTTCTTATGTTTTTTGGAATAACAAGGTTCAACATATACTGGCATGTACTTTGTTTAATGGGATAACTGGTAAAAAATTAGTATTAACATTCATTCACCATTCTATTATTCTTTGTTTTACTCACCTTGAAGATTTCATGATATTGTAGTTGTTTGGGATCTTAAGAAATAAAAACCAATAATATGGCGAGTTTTAATTTTGTTGTCTCTTTAACAATTTAAAGTCTTCTATTTTTCAAAACAATGCTTCATGATTCATTTCAAAACAAACCAGTGAAATAATTTTTTATTTTCTCAAATTAACAGTGCTAAGTTTCAATTAGAAGGCGATGTTTGATTTTGCAATACTAAAATTAGTTTGGTTTATGAGCAGATTTTCTTGAAATCTTATAAAATTATTGATTGAAATATCAAAATAGTGTTTTTGCCTGGAAGCATTATCCTGTGATGAAATAATTTTATTTGTCATATAATTTGTTATTTTCTAAAAAATTATAAACTGCATTTAAACAATATTTTTAATATTCCACACTCTACAATATTTTTTGCTTAATCTATTCTTCCATTGATATTTGATTTTTTGTCTTTACAATTAATAAATTATGAAAAATAATATTCTTTACAATTAATAAATTATGAAAAATAATATTTTTTATTCTAATTTATAAAAAGGAGCTGTTAAAAAAAATCCGAGAGCAACGCCCGGGCACAACACTAGTTAGTAAGATAATTTTGTATTCAAAGATGTTAAAATAACATCTCTAAAATTTCTAAGTTTTTGAAAACTTGTTGCTGAGGAAAAAATAGAAAAAATTAGGTTTTCTCATACATGGCTGACCAACCACAGTACAATTCTATATATCTCATTCAACATCATGGCAAAGAGCTAAAAAAAGAATAGGGAAGGGCCAGTTCTGAACTAGCCGTTGCTAGTCAAAGCATGCATGTTCTTTTACTCAGTTTGGGTCCCAAACAATCAACTAATTTAGAGTAAATATCACACTCTCATGGTATGAAATTGTGAATGTTTAATCCCTTTCCATGCATGTAATTCTGCACATAACCTATCTGATGTTGTTAACCACAGATGATGAACTGAATCGGGTGAAGTAAACCTTCAACCGGCCGGCCAGAGATTGGGTTTTAAGGATTTTCTATGTGATGGAATGCATAGGTGAACTGGGGAATTTGAGGGTTTGTTGCTGAAGGTATTCAATCAAACCAATAAATACTCAAGGAATAAATAAACAGTAATTGAATTGAGATTGTATCTCGATGAATGCAGTGAAAGATTGTTGATTGGATACACAAAAATCAACTCGTTGTTAATCTCCCTATGAACTACGATCGTCATGTTAATGACAGGATCGTAGGATGCAATCGCAACCCAAATGCTACAGAATAGTGTTTGCAAGAGTGTGTAGTATGCTCAACTAAAGAAGAATTTCTTCTCCTTCTCTTGCTCAAGGCCGACGGCACACTAAGAAGAGAGGGGAGTGTTTTTCTAGCTTTGTTATGTCTAGAGCATTGTTAGTTAGAGTTTTGCATTACCCTTTTATATTGTGACTAGTATGGGCTCTCTCAATTATCTCATCAGGAACTCTTACACAAAACCTATTAAGTGCCCAATTTGATACTCGATCCTAATTGAGTTCGGATTCCACTCATAATCCGTCATGGACGGACTCGTTCTTTTTAACAGTTTCCATTCATTTGATTTGTTATAGTTAGAGAGTGATGTCATTGTAAGGATCAGCAGCAGCCTAGGCAATGAAGGTCTATATAACCAAAAATAAATTAGGATTTAGTTAGCGCAAAGAACCTTCCTTCAAATATTAATATATTTGTTAAAAAGGTTAATATATAGGAAGATATGATGGGAAAAAAATCATAATTAATTAGTACTGATTTTGAAAATGATTGAACCATGCATGATGATGATGCCACTATCTTTATAGGTGGTGATAAATGGAATGTAATGATGATTGATTCCTTCCCATATTTGGACCAAACAGGAAGAGACAATGAGACTGCAACCAAAACAGGCATAAGATGAGATGAGATGACAACACCATTATGCTTCGGCATGTCGGAGTGCCTTCCAAGTAAGCCACGAGGATTATATCATCATCACCTAACCTACAAACCTAACACTACTCAATTTCATAAATATATCCATAACTATGTGATTATAAAATTTCATAAATAATTAGAAAATTAATTTTTGATAACTGATTAGATCATTAATTGGAAAAAATGGTATAAATTTTACAATTAAAGATTTATTTTTTTGCCGAGATGCATGCGAGTGTAAATGGCCTGCTAATTGGCTTTGCGCCGTTTTGCAAGCGCAAATCCGGGTAAGTGCATGAGCTAGTAGAAGCAAAACCGATCAATAGTTGATATTTTTAAAGTTCTATATGAACTTTTCTTTTTTTGGTTTGAGGCATTGGCATTTGTGATGATATGATCTGAGTTAAAGATGTCGGGTTGGTTGGTTCGACAGATTTTTGTAATGACTTAGTAATTATAAATGTATATAGGAGGGTGGAAATATGTGATATGTATGTATAGCGTTTTCTATTTGATATAAGTTATATACATGTTAACCGCATTTTTAACGAAAATTTCCCAACATATTTAGGCTTATTCAATTATAAAACATAAACTTTGATTTACATTGTAAGGAAAAAAAAACTAACTTTTGATTTTGTAACAATTTTGTGAACAGAAATTGTCATTGTTAATTTGTTGACATGGTAATTATCGCTACCCTAAAAACTGACGGAAATAATTGCGTCAAGATTGCGAACAAAAGCATGGATGTTTAAAAAATTGGAAATCGCCACCAATATTTTTTTTCATCTCAATGCAATTGGCCACTTAAAACTACTAGACTCTACTCAAGAGGGTATGAATGAGTTGGTGTAGGACTCTTTCAGCTTAATCAGATATCTCTCCGCCCTTTGGCATCCTATCCGGGTCGAATTCGGATTATTCGGGTCCTATAGATTCTGAAAATTGGGTGGTTGAACCAAAAACAAATACTAGACTCTAGTCTATGTTTTAAAATGAGATTAAAGAGTACGAATATGTGCAGAAATGAAAAAAATTACTACTAAGTGTTGAACCAAATTTGGTCTACATGAAAATTCCCTCTACGTTTTGATGATTTAACAAAATAATTGAAAAAGTTAAGCTAAGCACTTTGAAAAAAATAAAGAAATTCTCAAGTGTTCTAGAGTGGATATTATGCATGTAATACCTTGTACTATGTGAGTAGTACCGTGTTAATCAGAAGACAGAATGATCCAAGTCTCTTTTGCTCGCACTATATCATACAAAATCCATGTAATAAAAAAGGAATTCTTCAGGTAACATACTATACGCACAATATGGAATACTATGCGAGTAGACGAGCTGTGAATTCAAACTGAAAAAATAGTATGTGGTGTTCCGGGTTTATCCCTAAAGACTAAGGCAAGTGTACCTATCGTCTATAGCATGTGGACCCTTGAGTACCGAGTGTCGTATCCCACAGAGACTACAATTATTAGCTACTCACTCTTGGATGCATATGGTTATGTAAAGAAGCTCCAAGAACCACTTTCTCCTCAAGGATTTATGGCCTTTGCAAGAAGACATGTTGTTCCACTTACCTCTTCAACTTTTCAGAAGTATGATGAGTTTAAAACACAAGAAGCAAAAAAGAGGAAAAAGAAAGAAAATGAGAAACAGAAGGAAGAAGATACTTTTAAAAGAAGAGATAACATGGTCTATGTCATCAATTTTCCAAGATTCTCAGGATCCATATGATTTGGAGACTCAGAACCCATTTGGTGCCTTAGAATGAAGTTTGAGTTTAGAAGCGGATTCAACTCATTCATCCTCTATGCATGAAGATAGATCTAGCTCTAAAAAATCAGAATATGTTCCATAATCTAAAAATTCATCAGAAAATTCTACTTCTTTGACTGAAGATAACTCTTCAGACAATTCAGAATCAAAATTGTCTATTGACTTCAAAGAAAACTATGCTAATATCATACCCATTCTCATGTCCACTCATGCACTAGGAGAAACCTCAAAAGCAGGCCACATGGAGATTGAAGAAGAAACAAAAGCCGAATCAGTCCACAATGTAAACATCATTCAGGATGATAAAAAACCAAAAGGATAACCATGGTTTACTTTTAATGATGTACCAGTTCATAAAAGAAGAGAAAGAATGCTTGATATTAATGATTGGTTTGATCTCTAATGATCTAAGCCTAGTTACAATCCTGAAGAAATTCTTAGAGAACTAGCCTCCAGATTGGTTGGTTCGATGAGAGACTGGTTCATTCCACTTGGCAAAGCAAAGCAACTTATGTTTACTGGAATTAGCATTGAAGATGCGATGGGAATGTTACACTCTGAATTTGTTGGAAATTTTGGAATTTTCAGCAAGAAGCAAGAACATGATTTTTATGAGATGAAGTGATGCTCGTTAGAAATAAAAGATCTTCATAGACACTACCAGAGAATGGCCAGAACTTATTACCAACTTGGTGGATATCATAGCAGAGAGCTAAAACAAACCTTCATAACTTCTTTTCCTGAAGAACTTCACCTAAAAATTTCCTAACAAGTCGTTGTTTCTGGAAAATATCTTGGCCAACATGGCCTAGGAGAACTATTCCAGTATGTAGAATAAGCTTTGGAAAAGCTATATGAGCAGAAGAATTTTTTCAAACTATTTTCACAGGATAGTAGATTCCAAAAAACTTGTGACGAATCCTATCTGCAGATCAAATGCAGGGATAAAACCTGTGATTGTAGAGTTGGGAAAAATAAGCAACACTGGAAGAAGTAAACCAAGAAACATTCTATTAAGAAGAACAAGAAGGCCTTCAAAAAATTCAAGAAGAAGGGTTTTAGATTGTTCAGAACGAAACCGTTGGGAAAAAGTCTGATGATGCTTTATTTGTGGGCAAAAAGTACACTATGAAAGAAACCTTCCTAACAAAGAAAATTTCCTAAGCTCATTTAGCAGGTTATGAAGATCGCTCCTTTTGATGTAGAAGAAGATTTGGAGTCTATATTCTCAGAACAAAGTAGTTGTGTTGATCCTGATAACACTGTTTTTGCAGTATTATCTTTAGATTCAAAAACCTCAGTGGAATATGATGATTTGGCCTCAACTCACTACCATGAAGCATTCAGAGTTTTCTCTTGTCTTTCATCTCAGACATTTCAAGTACCCTATGTTGAATTGGAGATCCTTAAAGCAAAGTATGATGTTCTTATGAAAGTCATCGGATTCATTGATACTGGAGTAGCCCAGACAATGATCAATCCAATAATTTCCTTAGAATTTGGGAAGAATAGCCTAATCATTTTACAGCAACAAGTGGAAAAGTTTTACCACTAATTATGTCTCAAAGCAACCCATTGGTGTTCGAATCTTCCCTATAGCAGTTATATGGATCAAAGTGATTAGCACAGAGCTCACTAGAAAAGATGTTCTAGTTGGCTTTGATGTTATTAGCCAATTGAAGAAACTCAATATTAGCAACATTGGATTATATTATAAGCAATACTTTAAGCCTTATACTGCAATCCATAATTTATTCATTGTTGAAGATGCAGAACATCCCATGGTGATCCAGTATAATCATTTGTTCTCAAAAAGTCATGCCAAATTCATTCATCGATCACCACTATGGAAGAACTCTGATTTCTTTGTCAGATTACCATTTAAGAAGAATAAAGACATTAATCTGACAAAGGCAACAATCCAAGGATGATACCATCAGACATTGCCCTTGCTAAAGAAGAATATTTATAGTTGCTGCAACAAGGTCTAATAGAGTCCACAACCAGTTGTTGGGTTGGTCAGGCGTTCTACGTAAATAACCGGAGTGAAGAGGTCAAAGGAAAAAAGAGACTTGTTATTGATTACAAGCCTCTCAATATTTTTCTTAAAGATGACAAATTTCCTCTTCCAAATATTCAATATTTACATGTTCATCTCCATAAAGCAGGATTTTGGCAATTAAGAGTCCATCCAAAAGATAGACCAAAAACAACTTTCTTTATTCCTACGGCCTAGTACCAATAGAGAGTCATGCCTTTTGGCCTTAAGGTTGCTCCATCGTTATTTCAGAAAGCTATGCTAAAAATCTTTGAGCCCATCCTACATTCAACACTAATCTACATTGATGACGTCCTCCTATTCTCAGAGGATCAAGAATCTCATCAACCCCTGCTTCAACAATTCTTCACCCTAGCTAACAAGTATGGAATTATGATGTCCAAGAAGAAAAACATTTTGGTCCAATTCGGAATTGAATATCTTGGATCAATTTTTTAAGATGGTCACTACCAAATTGGACCTCATCTTATGGAAGGATTGCCCAATTCCCTGATGAGAATCTCACTAGAAAAGAGATACAGTCATTCCTTGTCATAGTTAATTATGTCAAGAATTTTCTCTCACGAGTGGCAAAATACACTAGTGCTCTGTCAAAAATGTTAATACCCCGCTTTGGAGCCAAGAACAGACAACAGTTGTAAAGGAGTTAAAGAAGCTTTGTGAAAAGCCTCCACCTTTAAAAATTCCCAGCTTGTGAAAAACAATTCTCTAGACAGATGCCAATGATAAATTTTGGGGAGCAGTGCTTCTAGAAGAAAATGACAAAGGGTCACGAGAATACTGTGCACATGCTAGTGGACAATTCTCTGAAGCAGAAAAGCATTATCACACAGTCTACAAGGAGATTATTGCAGTGAAATATGGAACCATGATATTTGGATTCCATTTAATTGGACATAAAGTTTTGGTTGAGATGGACTATTCATCTTTTCCAAAAATTTTGGAATTCAAAAACAAAGAAATTCCAAGTGGTCAATGCTTAAGGCTGAAGGATTGGTTCAGTCGATATGAATTTGAGGTAAAACATATAAAAGGTGACCACGATAACATTGCAGACTATCTCTCCAAAGAAGAAACCAACCCAGCTTATTCTCCCTTAGGGTTCATTACCAATTATTTTTATGGTAGGTCCTTCCAGTCTTCTAAACCCACAATACATGGTTGCCATGCAAAAAAGGGATTTTCCACCCATGCCTGACTCAATGAAAACCCTGAACAAATCTAGACTTATGCAAAACTTCACATCAAACACTTCAAATCTCAACTTCCTGAAGTATATTTTTCCAGTTTGATTCCCAAATACTTCATGTTTAACCCACCTTATGCTTTTATGACCAAACCTTTCTTGATGGCTAGATCATTTACAGAAGATTTCCTCTGGTTTTTGTGGTGTCTTGTCACTGCCTATAAGATTTCCATAGAGTTTGACCCAAAGGAAATTCTTAACCACTTAAATGATGACTGACAATGCAGTTCACTTCTATGGACCTTATTTGGATGGTTTATTGAGATTCTAGTCTGGAGAACACAACTCAAGATAACCATTGATAATGAAAGGATCATTGGAAGAACTGATCAACCATCTATAGATGTCCATATTTTCCATCGTCCATATTTCTGCCATGCTCAAGGGTTTTTATGGACTCAAAATATCTGTTATGGTTGGGGTATAATTCCTCGATCTATCAGGGGCAATCCAGCAATAAGAGAACAATTGGTTGATTATTTGTTTTTTCTTAATAACTCGCCTCCTCCACCACCAACAATGTTAGCAGGATTTGAAACAAGACTCGTTGAAGTAAATTTCCTTCCCTCTTTAGTAAGCATGTGTCCGAGTTCCATTCGAATGTTTGAAGGTCCTTATGAAGATCCTCCAAAAGTTCACAATGAAGTAATGGAATAACTCAATGCAACCGCCCCAGTTCAGCCACCTCCAGGATATCGATTTCCAAGTAGAAGATGGTTAATCCAAGCCAGATAGATAAAAAATAGATGGTTAATCCAAGGCAACTGGAACCATGCCACTTTGTCTGCCATTATGTTTGTTGCGTCATGTCTAGAGGAATCTCCTAGACATGTTTGCCATTATATTTTTTATTTTTTAATATATTTTTTATATAAATAAATAATATTTTTAAAAATAAAGAGTGACTATTTTTTAGAATGCAAAGAGGTATCTTTTACGAGATTTTAAGATAATTAGAATGTAAATATCTTGCTAAGTCTTGCTAAACCTAATTAGTATATGCACATTCAATTCAATTAAATTCAATGTCAATTAGAGTTTATTATGAGCTATTTTTTTAGAATATCAAGAGTCATTATTTTCTATATTTTGAGATAATTTTTTTCATTTTTTTTGTTGAATCTTAGTTTATTATGAGTTAACTAATTAATTAATCCTAGTATTGCATTTGCAATTTATGTAACATGTACATCTTCCATTGAAAAATTTTCTTTACTCTCTTAGATTTAATTTGTTCACATTTTGAATTTTGTGATATTTTCCTGTCTTTTTGGCAAGAATGAAGAAGACTAGAAATAAAGATCTAATTAGGAAATTTTGTAATTAATTCTAAAAAAATAAATTTATTAAACAATAAATTAAAGCCGATTCAAAATTAGAAAGATCAATTAAAATTGTTATGAATTTAAACTTAAATCAATATATATAATAACTAGAGAGTATTTCCTAACTTGTGACAAATGTCGTTTTAGTTTTGAGACAAGTGACATTCTATTATTAAAAAACAAATCAATCAATAAATATCTAAAATTCTCATGGTCAATAACTTTGTGATGGTCTTTTCTTCTCCCCATTTTTCCATTAATTTTACACACTTTATTTGTATTATAAATGCAATAAAGTTTGGGATTTTTCCTAGCTTGCGTTAAATGTGGTTTTAGTTTTGAGACAAGTGTCATTCTATTATTAAAAAATAAATCAATCAATAAATATTTAAAATTCTCATGGACAATAACTTTGTGATGGTCTTTTCTTCTTGTCACTTTTTTGCTATTAATTTTACACACTTCATTTATATTATAAATGCAATAAAGTTAGAAATAAAAATTATGTGAATTCATCCTCAAAGTATAAACCTCTAAATAAGCTTTTTACTAAAACTTGACTTCCAGGTTGGTTTTGAATTATAAGATATATATCATACTTTAAATTTTGTTGCTTTCTTTCTAATAACATTTATCCCTTGTGCCCTAATCTTGGCTCTAATAAGCATTCACTCTAAGAAACATTATGTATTAATTCTAAGTTTGTTCTCTACCACTTCAGTAGTTTGTTCTTACTATCAATCTTAAGTCCAATGCATTTGCAAACCTCTTTAAACAAACAAATACTGAAAGTATTACTGTGTTGCTCTTATTCTTCAATTCACTTGAGTTTAAAGGAAAAAAAATCAATGGCATCTACTTGGGGTTCACAATAAGAGCTAACAATAACTTATTAGAATTTAAAAATCCTTGGTCTTGATTTCAATTTCTATACTATTTTCTTTACAGCAACAAGATGAAGTTCAATTTTTAATTTTTTTACACGAAGTGCAACATATCTATGCACACACTCTACATAAACAATCGTTTCTCAAACAACTAATGATAGTATATCATGCTAAAAAATGGCACATTATAAATCTTTATTTTCTATTTTAACTAATAAATTATTAATATCTAAACTCTATTTTATTCTTCTTTTATTATCTTTATTTTTTTCAATGATTTAATATTTATTTATTTATAAAATTAAATATAATTGTCACAATTTCATAGATTTACGTGTACTTGTAAAAAATCAAACAAAATGGTTCCACATAAAAAAGAATTTCTACAAAAATTGTAAAAAATTTCAATATTATCTAAAAATATTTCTAACAAGCTATCAACAAATTCTTAGTGTATAGTTTAAGAGGTTGCATATTATAACTACAGGTTTTTGAAGTATAAAATTAGAAAAATAAATCTATCAATCGTTATGAAAAAATCAAACAATAAATCTGTATAAATGATTTCAGATGTAAAATACAACTTTATTTTAAACTTTTAAGGTAAGCTAAAAAAATGTAATTGATGTATTGAATTCATATTATGTAAATATTAATTAAAAAATTATTTTAGAATAAACAACGAAACTACAATCATTATGGTTTTTTTCAAGAGATTTTTATTTATTTGATACAAGAATTCTTAATTTACTTGCTGCACAAAGTCACTTTAGGCGTATTTATCAATAATTATGGGAGAATTATATTTACTAACTATGTAGCAACTAATGAATAGTGGTTAATTGATATACTCATATAATTAAAAAAAATAATATAAAAATAAATCGTAAACGTTAAACATAAAATTTGATATTTAATTTTTTTAATTAATTTTATTTTTATATAAATAATAAAAATTTTAAGCATTGTGCGTAGCACGTGTAAATTGCTAGTTAATTGTATTTTTTACTAAAAATTATTTCTAAATTATTTTAATTCATCATAGAATTCATTTATAGTGAATGCCACACCACGACCTATTGCATACACTAGTTATATGGAGTCTTAAATAAATTGTTTAAAACTATAAATTATTATGAAATTCTAAGAATTAATAAATAATTTTTTAATTTATTCTTTTAATAAAATAACTCCTGTTCAATAAATAAAAATATTAACGAACATTAATTTTCAATGATGGATCATTCAAAATAATTAGTCATCTTCTGGACCTTCATATTTATTGTATATTAATTAATAACTATGAAATTAATTTCATAAAACTTAAAAATACTAAAAAAATGAAAAATTAATAGTGAAATATTAGACATGTCACATCAATGACTTTTTTTTAACAGCACATCAATGTCACATCAATAATTTTTTGTATGCCATTTTATTGGAATTACATATTGGATATTGCATATAGACAAAAATCACTACAAGGATCAATTAAAAAAAAATCACCCTAAGGATAGTAATTTAGCCAGGGCTTTTACCATGGATCCAAACCCTTTTAAGGAGCTCTTATATGTGTTTGGGTTAATGGACCGCAACCAACAAGTGTGATTTCATTATAAGCATAGGGTTCATTCCATATCAATTGCTTTAATAATTAGAAGCAATTACATAACATATTAGGACGAACTTTCATTCTTCCCATCGACCACCCTTCTTTTGAAACTTTCTAAAAATCCATATCAACAAAAGCAATATCTGAAATGCCACTTTTGTCACGACCCGGTTATGGTCCGAAAACGGGTCGTGACACAAGCCTAGGCTTGGTTATTCGTTTATTTTTATTTTCAAATATTTAGTTAAATAATATTTGGTGAGTAATTTAGTTTGATCGTTGAATGTTTTTGGAACAATTTATGGTTTTAGATTTAAAAAAATGAGTAGATTAGTTATTGTCAATGAAAGATTCAGATTAATCCCAGGGCGTAGGTGAGATGGTGTAGATTTCTTCTAGCTTAAGCAAGGTCGTGGGTTCGAACCCTCTTTGTGTATGCAATTATTTAAAATATGGGGTCAGAGCTTTGCCTCCCGAAAGGGACCATTCCAGCTCGAATGAAGATTAGTCTGTGTGTGGTAAACAACATAAACGTGTTGCCCGCTGTTGGGGTCTGCCTATGATACCGTGTGGTCTGGACCAAAAAAAAAATGAAAGATTCAGATTTAGGTAATTTATTTAGATTTATAATTTGGGTGTTTATGAATTTATGGATATAATATAGTTAGAGTTTATTTTTAATGTTTTAATTATATAGTTAATTTGTGTTTATTTATTAATAATTATGGATGAACTGTTGTTATATCGATTGAATTAGCATATTATTTAAGATTATTAATAAGGAAAACGACATTACATACTAGGCAAAACTCTTTAAGTTTCCCAATCAACCAACCCTCTCATTCTTTTTTTTGAAAATGTCAGATTTGTGAAACAAATTCCACATATGTCAAGACTATTTATTTATTTTCTCACAAACCTCTCTTTCTTTCTGTTATTAATTTTTCGACCCTCTCTCTTTGTCTCTCTCTCTTTTTTTTTTCTCTCTCTCTCTATTTCTCTCTCTTTCTCCTCTATCTACCTCTCTTTGTCTCGACTTCTCTCTTTCCTGCCTCTCCTCTTTTTGCAACATCCACCTCCTTTATTCCCCCTCTTCTCTTCATCCGTATGTAGCCAACATGTCAATCTCCTCCAATTATCGTTCGTTGATGCCACTTCTCTCTCTCTCTCTCTCTTGCCCTGTCTCTCTCAAAGACGGATTCGGGTTGGCGGTGGTGGAGGAGAATTTCTTGTCGTCTCTTGGTCTCCCTCTCTCTCAGTTTAGTTTTGGTGGCAGTGGCAGTAGCGATGGTTAGGCAACGACGGCGATGGGATAGTGCTAATGATAAAAAAAATTGCGCGTAAGGACCTTAAAGTTTGCAAAATTACTGTGTCAGTTCCTGAAGAGAATTTTTTTGGTCAAGTGAAATTTGGTTTGTACAAATGGTTGCCAAATGGTAGACAGATGGTGGGCAATATGTACACTTATTTTTCACCTAACAATTAATAAGATCTTATTATTAAATGAAACAAATTTACAGATGGTGAACATTTTGTGCACTGTATGTACACATGTTTTCTACCTTGTACACCTAATATTTAATAAAATTTCAGATTTTAGCATTTTTACAAATAGCTTCTCCTTGTTAGCATTTATAGAAATACTTTCATACACTTAGTAACTTTACAAAGTTGGCATTTATTTTCTAACATATTTGTGTTTTCCTCTATTAATAAATTAGGAAAGATGTTTGTGGTTGGATTTACGTTTACGGTATTGGAACTATTAGGTGTGTTTTCATATTTTACTCGCTTTAAGTTGTTGTTTTTGCAAATATATTAGTAATATATTGATCTTCGGGGGAAAATATTTAGTACAGATATCGTTGCCTTATGTCTAAAATCTTGGCTCTGCCTCTGGCACGTTAGATATTAGTTTGAAAAAGGATGATATTTGAGATATTATTTTCCTCTTCTAATCTAAAAGTGTAATTTTCCCTGATAATATGTTTGTAAATTTATCAAAACGTCAATCATGAAACTTTTTAATTAAAGTAAAGCATATTAATGGGTTATTTTTTTTACTCTTAAAAAGTAAAGTCGGAGGCTACTGTTAGTGGTATACTCCTGCCGGACGTGACCATACTAGCAAATACTTTCCGCCGCAAAATGTTTGTTTGCTCGGTGGTTATCGAGGGAGTATCATCACGACACTTGCTAGGAGCTAGCGTTAAGCAGGAATACTCGGAGCCGCCACAGGGAGACATTGGTGTGTTTCAAACCCGAATTTAGCATGGGACAATGTCCCCACCATTGGACCACCTCCCAGGAGGTAAATCACATTAATGGGTTAAAGAGGAAAAATGAGTTACATTTAATGTTTGTAATAAAAATATGAGGCATAATACATAATTTACCCCCTAAACTTGCAAGTTTTCTTCTTTTGTCACCTTAAATTTTTTGAATATTCAATTTACTCCCTGAACTTGTTAAAATCATCTCAACTAAGAGTTTTTTCAATGTGTTTGAATCTCAGAATCTTCCGGTTTACTTTCAAGTTATCACTCATAAATGTAAAAGGTCAAAAAAATAAAAGGAAAGCCTGTAATAAACCCCTGATGAATTAAGAAAAGTTGGTGAATTGCCCTGTTTAATAAAGTTTGGGGGTAGTTGAGACAATTTGAGTAAGTTCAGGGGGTAGTTGAGTCAGTTTAAGCAAATTTATGGTGTAAGTTGAATGTTCAAAAAGTTCAGGGTAATAATAGAAAAAAACGTGCAAATTTGGGAGATAAATTATGTATTACTCCAAAATATGGCGACTGAGGGGCATTTTTATGTTCAAATTTGAAAAGAAATTTTACTATGACTTGGCTCCAGCTACTTTGTTTGTAGTCGCCTCTGTTTCTTCTTCTGTGACCTGGGTATCTCTCTCCCATTGTCCCTCGTACGTTTGATGTGTTTGATTGAAAAGTGAATGCATGTATACAAGAAATGTTTACGTTTTGTCTTTTAAATTTATGTTCCTTTGATTCAAGAGGGTGTGAATGAGTTGGTGTGTGACTCTTTCAGCTTAACTATAAATCTCTGGTTCGAGCTCTAAATACGCAACTACCTTAAAATTCTTGAATCAAAAGGAAACAAGATTTATATTCCTTTGCATTGTAGAGTGAGACCAAAATAGTCTTTGCAAGGATTGGAAACAAGTGCGTCTTGGTCTTGTTAAGGTTTCAAGAAACGTTGCATGCAATTTAGTTCCGGTTGAGGCCAGGCTTATGTATTATATCGTCCGAGCCATGCCGAAAACGTTAGTTTCAGATAGATTTGGAAAAAACAAATTGAAGTATATTTCATAGTAAAAAAGTAGATAGTATGTACTTCCTTTTAAGAGTAGCCTTTCCATATAATAAAGGAAGAACATGGTAGGCTTAAATCTTGCATAAGGAATCCTATATTGTGGATAGAGGGGAACTGAGTTGTTTGGAAGGTGGGAAAGTGATGAAAATGCCAGTGGCTTGATTATGATCTCAGGCCTCGATTGGTTTGCGACATTCAAAATTTATACCGGTGGAAACAACGAACATAGAATTGTTCTATAACAAAACAATTTCCTGATCACATAAAAGTATGCATCATACAGAAGAATAGGATCATGCAAAATGACATAAAATGTATTAAGAAGTAGATACATACTGTTGGTAAATGTTCGCTTTTTTATCTGAATTATTATTGATGAATTACTCCATCCGTCCTATAAACATAGTCCATTTTTTTCAGATATTCCAAAATAATCACTTTTTAAAATAAATTTTACTTTTTGTGTTGTTTTTTATTTTTGCCCTTCAGAGTCTTGAGGTCAAAAAGATATGAATGAAGTTTTAATGCCCAACAAGAACTTAACCATAATAATTATATTAGTACGAATATAAAATTAAAAATATCACATTATTTATTATTTTCTTAATTTTGTAAAAAAAAGATGATTATCTTTTTAGAACGAAGGGGTATCCGCCGGTTGAAAAACAAATGAAATACTAGGAAATTGAAAAAAAAAGGAAGAAAAAAGTTAAATTAAATGTCACAAGTACTTAAAGAGTAACATTGAAAAGCATTTATTTTCAATCTTTATTTCAAAATATGCAGTCTATATATATCAAAATTGCTTTTTTCAAAAATAAAAAGTACCGTTGCAAATGATCTTATGTCCAACTATTTATTCTAATCATATATTAGAAAACACTGACATGAGACTGGGGAGGGAGTAATGAACCCCAGCAAGACATACTATGTGGTTTATTGAGAACAATTGCAAATGATTTCTCTTCCATTGTTTGTGTGATTCAATTTTTTCTGGGGACTCCAAGCCTCTGTCTGAAGTCATCCTCCATGTGAGGAAGACCGTCGCACAGCTTGATCTTTGGTTCCCATCCCAAGAGTTCCCTGGCTTTCGTAATGTCTGGCTTCCTCTGACGAGGATCATCTGGTGTGTTCTCCACCATTGTGATCTTAACTTCAGGATTGATGAGCTGCGATGAACGTCAACGATCAGTTGAGTCAACGGAATTGCCAAATTTCATATATAAGCTTCATTTTGACGCCGAATAGGGCTGATATTATTTTTAAGACGAAGGAGCCATGAAAGTCAGATTCGTAAAAAAAAGACAGACGGAGAGAAACAGAAACTAACCTCTTTCACCGTCTCTGCCAGTTCCAACATTGTGAATTCACCTGAAGAGTAAAAAGAATAAATATATGCAACAGGTAAGGGCAACTGCTATTTATTGTGACTCAAAAAAGTTATGATAGTGTTCAAATAACAACCTGGATTTCCAATGTTAATAGGGCCAGTGTTTTCTCCCTCCATAAGACGGATGAGACCATCAACCTTCAGTAATTGAAGCGCAAGTTTTAGAGAAAAGTTAACATCAATCAATATAATGAGAATAATCATGCAACCCACGAATACTTCAGTACCATGTCAGAGACATAACAGAAACTTCTAGTCTGTGTTCCAGGTACTTGAACGGTCAAAGACTCGTTGCTGCAAAAATTGATAAATTTGGTAAGACTTAAAGTTTCAGCAGATAGTTCTCATCCTCACTGAAGGTAATCTGGAACAACAACTAGAAACTTGGAACTGCTTTTTTAAATGGCTTACCGAATTGCTTGCGCTATAAAATTGCTAACAACACGACCATCATCAATGTTCATGCGGGGTCCATAAGTGTTGAAAATTCTTGCAATTTTTATCTCTGATAATGCAACGAAATTTAAAGATTAGAACTGTAAGACTGCTATGCTTTGAAGTTAGAATACCAACATTTGATTTCAGAATATAAATGAGGTATAGCCACTGTACCTATTCCATGCTGCCTATGGTAATCGAACATCAATGTTTCAGCCACTCGCTTCCCCTCATCGTAGCAACTCCTAACCCCTGGAAAAAAAAAATTCCAGACACATCAAGTAATGATTACAAATAATGCACCCCTTATCCATTAAGCAAAAGAAATAGCAGAATATTCATGCTATAGCATAAGCTGAAACAAAGTTCATACAAAGTAATGACTCTGACGGCGAAACTCAAACCACATTCCATCATCTAATGAATTACATTCTTCCACTGAAGTATTCTCGCACTGACTCCTAAGAATTATCAGGATAATCTTCCTCCCGCCAAACCCAAGTAGAATTCTGCCTTATCTTATAGTAGATGGCATTATGAGGTACAATATTGTGTCTTCAAAGAAATTTTGTTTCACAAGTAAACACTTCACTAAATAGCTCAAGTGTGCAAGGACATACCAATTGGATTGACGTTTCCCCAGTAGCTCTCATCCTGAGGATGTACAAGTGGATCTCCGTACACTTCTGAAGTTGATGTAAGCAAAATTCTGAACCCAAAATGACAGAACTCTAGCATCAACAAATTAGGAACACATAAAGCGAAAACAACAATCAGAGGCACAAAGTAATTATTTCAAACCTTGCACCAACTCGCTTTGCCAGCCCCAACATGTTCAATGTTCCAATAACATTTGTTTTTATGGTCTGCCAGGTTAAGAGGTTTATGTGTCACAAAAGTACTTAATGGTTATATCAAAAAAGTGATGCCAAGTAGGTACTTGAGAGAAAAAACAAACAGAAACCATCAAGGCACTGAACACAAAAATACCTTCACAGGATTGTATTTGTAGAAGATAGGAGAAGCAGGGCAAGCAAGGTGGTATATTTGATCAACCTCAACAAGCAACGGCTCAGTGACATCTACGAAAAAGTAAGCAAAAACAGTTCAAAAGTGTCATTAACTTTCAGCAAAATGCACTTGCACAAAAACAAAAAAGATAGAGAAGCAACAATACCGTGACGAATAACCTCAAATCTTGGATGATCAATCCACTTCCTTAGGTTGTCCTTGGAGCCAGTAAAGTAATTATCTACCACGATCACCTGGGAGACAAAATAAAAAGAAAACACAATAAAGTAAAATATGTACTAGTAACTAGTATGACTCCTTTTCCCCATAAGAACAAAACTCCAATATACACAAAAACTGAAAAATTAAATGCAAAACTTGCTAACCTCATTTTTTTCGTTCTCCATCAACTTGTCCACCAGATGAGAGCCAATGAATCCTGCTCCTCCAGTTACCAAAATTCTCATATTTGACTGCCACAATCCACAAACAAACACCAATAGGTTTTCATTACAGAGCTAGAGAATCATAAACCTACTGTGAAAGAGAAAGCATCAAGAAACATCTCCAAATATCATTACACAGAGGAAATTTCAAAACAAGAATTAAGAATGCAGATGTTCTAAATCCTTAAATCTGCCAGCAGCTAACAATTGCGGCCACCAACCAACAAAAATTAGCAGCGAATTGGGATGACATCCAGAGCCAGAGGTAATTGCAAGCAAATAGTGATCGTTAATTTTATGCCAAAAACACCCCAGACTACCAACATTCTTAATATTGTTTGGGTAACAGCAACCAATAACCAGGATTCGAGTTAATATGTTGTTCTGTCAAGCATCATCTTGGAGATAAGACAACTACATTGCACTAATCTACTTCTAGCTTCTCAATAACCAAAGACCGTGGCAACTCCCCACAAAATTTCACAAGTAAACCGACAATCCATCATCAGAACTTAAATTATCACCAAAAAAAAACGGCGAAAAGCTAAAAACTGTAAACATCATCACCGAAAATTGGAACCGTTATCCGGTTATTGACTATCCAATAAAGCAAAATAAACAAAAGCGAAGTCTACCTGAAAAAATTTGGAGAATCTCAGAGGAGATGGAGTCGGCGGTGCCTTTGTTGCAGAGCTGTTATTCCCATTCGACGCTTCCTTAGCCATTATTCTCCAATTTCTGAAACACAAATCGATTAATAGACAAATTCTCAACTCACTACTAATTCAAGAACATTGTTTTTATAAATGAACCAGAATTAATAAACCCACCAGATCACCTGAATTGTAACCCGATTTAGAATAAAATACACTCTGATAGCAAAATTTGCAATGTCACGTTATTCTAAAAGACTCAACTCTATATAAGAAACCGAGGAGCACACTTTGACTACAAAAAGCCCCAAAAAAAAGTCACAATCACGAAACTAACGAGCCACACCAACTGGTGATAGAGAAAGAGAGACAGAAAAAAAAAATTGAATAAATCTTAAAAAACACGCAAAAACCCACAGCTATCGACAGAAGCTTCGAATCCACACCAACTAAACCCCACATAACAAGCAAATCTCGGATCTGAATCTCACATTCATTACATTACTTTAAATAAGACTTTCTAAGAAGATATTAGCAGATAAACAATTACCAATTTCGATTTTCAAGGTTTCGTTCAAACTTCAAAGACCAGACGAGACTTTGTGCGTACGCAAGTTTTATTAAGGTTGTAGTTTGCGGGGTCGTTGTGAGGAGGTGTCGTTTTTTTTTTTTACCGGAAAAGGGGATTCGGGACGATCAATAGTAACATTTTTCTGTTGGGCGTTATCATGCAGATATTACTTCTCCGCTACAGAATGTTTCAAGAGTCATAGCTGACACCGACAGCGGAATTGGACTAGTGCACTAGTAAGATCACCGTAACACTGCAGTGAGACAAGCTTCTAGAGAGATTATTTGCTCTAGTGCACGACATGGGTCTGCGGCAATAAGCAACACAAAGTTGTCGTCGTTTCCACTCGAACTCACGTTGTGCGAGCAAGGGTCACGCACCCTTTCCGTCAAGTTACCCTTACAGGATTACGAGGAGGTGTCAAACTCGAAAGCTGATTGGAAATAAATAAGGACTTTTTACATAATCGTTGAGATCAAAAAATTGATATCACACATTTATTTTACTAATTTTCGATATTCATGTACTAAAAGAAATTTTAAATCACATCTTTATCAACTTATTTATATGTTAGATATATATATTATTTATATATATTATATATATTTGTATGTTATATATATATATATATATATATATATATATTATAAATAATTTATAAAATTAATACTTATATATTATACATCTCTGTAAAAGATATACAAATTATAAATATAATATAAATAAGTCATAAATGTAATATATAAAAGTTATAAATATATTATAAACAAGTTATAATACTAATACTTAAATATTCTGCATCTCTATAAGAGATATATAAGTTACAAACATAATATAAACAAATCATAAACACAACATAAATGTAGTATATATAAGTTATAAAATTAATACTTATATGTTCTGCATCTCTATAAAAAATATAAAAATTACAAATATAGTATAAATAAGTTACAAACAACATCTTAATTTTTAAAAAACAGTTAAACATCGTAATATCAACAATATTCTAACATCATATAAACAAAAATTAATAAATTTAAAAATATGCATTTTTTAATTTAAAAATATGTAATTATTAATTTAAAAATATAAAAAAATTAATATATAATATATAAAAATAGATAATACAAAATAAATATTATAAATATATTGTATAAAAACCACAATAAATAAAGCTAGGTTTCGCTTTTGCTTTTCGGTTCTTACAGTTGTGGAGATTTATAACGGACACGCAGTTCTGTACAATTATGTTGGGCTTTAGGCCTCTTTTGGGGCTGGGCAAATTTCTTTCGAACCACCCAAGCCGTATGATCTAAAATCGAACCAAACCGATTTTGTGGTGTGGTAGTTTGGAGGAAAATGAAACTGACAGATTGGTTTGCTTTGTAGTTTTGGGTTTTTGAATACAGAGGACAGAGAAACTGACGAAGCCTGAACTCCAGCAACTCTTCTGGAGTAGATTTGGCTATGTTTGTTTAAAGTAGATTTATTAGAAGTATATTATATAGTAAAAAAGTAGAAAAGACACATCTTTTTAGAATAAATTGTTGAGTTAGATTTTAATAGATTGAAAATTTACCTTCAAATAAACATACTAAAAAACTCTGATTGGCAAGAATAGTTGGATTACGTTAAACAACCACATAATTGAATATTCTTTTCACATCTTATGTTGAGAATTCTCGAAATGCTTCAAAATTAAAATTCATGATATAGTGAAGGAATGCATCTTCAAGATAAGGGAAAGAGTAAACAATTAGACTGAGGTATCTTATTATTATGTTTAATAAAAGAAAAACTATTCGTGTCTTATCTCACAAGATCAATAATATTTATTTAAACTTAAGATATTATTGTTGCATGAAACAACAATTAAATCGAATGGTCTTCAAATCTTTATGTGAATCCTGCAAAATAAACAAAATTAGAGGTCAATGGTTGATTTTCCGATCGCACTCCAGTTAGTAAACTATTTTGGTAAAGTTTTGGAAATTCTTTTAGCAATGAAAATGTACCTTTATCTAAGGTAGATGAGTGTTATTTATAGAGTGATGGATCACATTTGATGAGATGAGGGTGGATCTCTTCTTGAATTTTGAATGTAATAGTATCAAGTCTCCATGATCTTCTCTTTTTGTTGTAAATTACAATACAATAAACTTGCTTTTTGAAAGAGTCTCATAGGATGTGAGCTTTCATATTTGGGTTTGATTTATTACTATGGACTAGGTTTTTAGTAGAACTTTACTGATTTAAGAGCCTTCAAGTTAAATTAATTGCTCTCCACTCTTATCTTTGGGTTTCTCCAAGGTAAGAGTAATGAGTCTTGCCATCAATGGAATGTATTTAAGGACCATTTTGCAGAATTTTCATCCTCAGCGAGTAATCTTATATTTTTTTGTATTCTAAGGGATTAAACGATGTTTGGCAAAATTAGGTATAGTTGGAATGCGACTGCCATCCAACTATCTGTTAGTATTTGACTCCCGTTGAAAGTCCAACTCTTGTGAGCATTATCTGTATAGCCCATTTTTTATTTGTTGCCACTATTTTGTCGTGTCACTGTGCAACCACATCATTATTTTCTTCTTGCCTTTATCTTTTATATTCACAGAAGCACCTGAGTTTCCAAGCTTTTTCCTCACAATTGCACCACTGTTGACCATCGTAAGACGTAAGTTCATCCCTTATTTTAGTTTCATGGTTCCATCTTTCTTTTGATTGCAACATGCTTAACCTGCAGCCATAATTTTCTTCTTTTTTGTTTGTTTTCAGTAGCAGCTTCTCTCTCCTTTTTTATCTTTGGTAACCGAAAAACAAAGGTGGCTCCCTTCTTGTAACACCAAGACAAATTCTTCTCCTAATTATCACCTGTGTTTCCAGAATGGTTTTAGGTGACAGTAGTCGCACCGCTGCCATGCTATTTTCTTTTTACTCCAACGACCTTCCATGCATGTTCTTTACTCTTTGTTTACCCTTTGTTTTTTAATCACATCCTGCATGACGCCACTGTTTTCCTTGCATGCCAGCCATGATTTTTTTTGTCGAATAATCGATGATGATATGTCTTAGAGTTAATTATGCTGAGTATTCCAATTAAAATTTAGATTTTGATAAAAGTCATTTGTAGTTTGTTAATTATTTAAATGACATATTTTTAAGTTAAAATTTGCTCAATACCACTTTTTAATTCTGAATCTTACAAATGCCAAACTTATCCAAATAAAAGACAATTTCTCATTCTATTTCTCAAATTTTTTTCTCTCTCATCCTTCCTTCTTTCTCTCTCGTTCCTCTCATCTTTCATCCTCTCTGCTCTCACACTCTCTCTTTCGAAAAAAACCCTAGCCGCCACTTCTTTTCTCTCTCCTCAACCATCTGACCTCGCTGCCTCTCATCATCTTCACTCTTCCTCCATGCTTGGCCCTTTTTCTTCTCTCTTCGTTTACTGTTCTCCTCCATTTATTTTTTTTACATCGTGAAAGCAACTCCCACTGGCTGCCCCACCCCACCTGCAAGCGCCTCCATTTCACCTCCTCTTTTACCAAAACCGTCTAAATCACATAGGGAATTTTCCACTCTCTTATAAAGAAATTTCAATCGTGTCTGGACTTGTCAAACTTGTAGAATCACACTTTGTTTCTATTTATCTTTTATCTGTCGGAACTTTGTTTACTCTTTTATGTGTAGTTGAGAGGCAGATTTGGAATACTGAAGAAAAGATAGGAGCCTGTGTGTCGAGGTAGGAGGCTTGTGTGGGCGTCTCGTCGTCCAGGAAGAGGAACGGTGAGCGGAGACGACATCATAGAAGGAAGATAAATAGGCACATCTCGTCTCGGAAGATTGAAGTTTGCAATAAAAATGTTAAAAAAATAATTATTTTCTAAAATTTTTGGTTTAATTAAATTTTATAAACATATATATGATTTAAAAAATAATGTATTAAAAAATTATTATTGTGGATTGATTTATATTAATTGAGGATTGATTAATGTTGTATAATAATTGAATTTATAATAATTGATTTATTGAAGATTGATTAATGTTGCATAATAATTATTTTGTGCATGTTGATTTTGTGTGAGTTTGGTGGTGGTGGCGGCAGAGGCGGTTACGGTTTGTCAAATTATTGTTGCCTGCTTTTGTAGGGTTAATGGTGATAGAAATCGACCTGGTGTTGATGGCAATAGAAATTTGAATTTGATGTTGCATACATTTTTTGAAGACCTCTGAAGATCTTTTGAAGACCTACAAAGACCTCCTTTAAAGACATTCAAAGACCTTTTGAAGACCCCGAAGACCTTGTGAAGACCTCCCTTGAAGACCTTTTTGAAGAACTACGAAGACCTTTGAAAACCTCATTTGAAGACTTTCAAAGACCATTGTAAATTTTTCAAAACTTTTATATATTTTTGTATGCCAAATTAATTATCACTAAATCAAATTAAAATTTGTAAATATTGTGTAAACCAAAATATGATTAAATGAAATTTCTTATAAAAAATTTGTGAACTTTTTTTTGAATATCTCTAGAGAAATGCCTTAGATTAAATCAAATTTATTATAAAAAATCAAAAATTCTTTTCTGAAGACCTTTAAAAAATTAAATATTTTTTCTATTAAAATTCATTTTTTTGCAAAAAAATCAATTTCTCACGAAAATATCGTGATTTCTCATGATTATGGCATTTTTCAACTAAGTTTATTTTTCTGGCATTTTGCAAAATTAAAATCTTGAATGACATTTGTCAAAATTAGTGTTTTGTTTTGTTATAAAAGTGTGATTTTCCATATGTCTTATTCCATAGTGTAACATGATTTTGGGTTCATTAAGCCCAACTAAGTAAATAAATTCAAAAACTACAAAAAAGGGCTTATTTCAAACCCATGATTTTGGATCCATTAAGCCCAACTAAGTAAATAAATTTAAAAACCCACAAAAAAGGTCTTATTTCAAGAATATTTACAGAAATTACATTCATGTCACTACTCTTCTTCTATAATATGAGTATTC